>JAYMSY010000208.1:0-14026 GCA_036897685.1 Monsonia emarginata | reverse complement strand
TACAAAATTTCTTTTTCATATGAAGTGTCGACAACTTCCTTTGGCTTTATGTTTTGCTATGATTATTAATAAGAGTCAATGACAAACTCTTGAACACGTGGGAATATATCTTCGCGGACCAGTTTTCTATCATGGACAACTATATGTTGCGATCTCCAGATTAACATCTCTCAATGGTCTATAAATACTGATTGACAGTGATAAAAATTATGGTCATAATGTTACGCAAAACACTGTTTTCAAAGAAGTGTTCAACAATCTCTCATAAAAAGATTGTTTCCATATGTAGTGGTAAGTTTAATTTCTAAAATATTTGTGTTATATATTTATTTGATAAGTTTTATAATTACTAACCATCTTATGTTATTGTTGTAGGGAATGGAGATGAGAAATTACACACATTGATTGGTGGAGTTATCACTTTAGTGTCTTTAACTGTGGAGTTGTTACAAATGATGTTCATTTTATTTGTTTCATAGTCAATTTTATTACTTTTACACAAAAACGTGTATAACATTCTTGGAAAATAACATTTTCATTATTGTTGGAACATTCTAAAATGCATTTCATAAATATGCAATTTCACTCATTAATGTTTTTATTATATTGTTATCTGCTCCCGGCGCAACGCCTGGTTAGAATACTAGTTATTTTTTATGAGTTTTGCTTTAAAAAAAACTATTTTTTATGAGTTCTTATAAAATGTAAAAGGTCAAATTTAGTTATTAGAGTATACAATTTGTTCTAATTCATTGCATAAAAAAAATTTGTTCTAATTTACTTCACAAAACATATTTTGTATCAATTTGGTTCACACACTGTATCATTTTGTTCAATTGTTCTTGTGTAGTCCTTTAAATGTGTTATGTTTTAGTTTAGTTTCCAAAATATATATTTTATTCTAATTTACTTCTTTAAATATGTTGTTTTGTTTCTTCTAAAAAATGTTGTTTTGTTTCAATTTAGTGCCTAAATTATTGTGAACATGAAAATTAAATTGGAATAAATTTACATACTTAAGAAATTAAATTAGAACGCAACATTTTGTAAGTATTGAATTTGAACAAATTATATACTTGAAGTATTTTTTTTCGGAAAATCATACTTCAAGTATTAAATTTGAACATAAAACTTTGAAGGGACTAAATTAATATAAATTGTTTTGCTTCCAAAGCCAAAATAGACTATTTTCGTATTTTTTTTATAGCATGCATATGTTGACGATTTTCCCTATTAAATCAATACATTTCTATGACAAAATCAAAACAAAAAAAAAAGGAAATTCACTGAGCTAGAAAAGTAAAAAAAATGTTCTACCTGGTGCTCTTTTCTACTCCTTCCGTCTCAAAATAAGTGTCACATTTTTTAAAATAATTGTCCTAAAATAAGTGTCCTATTTTTATTTTAAACAGTAAATTTATCATGTATTACCAATTGTATCCCTTCATTAAGAGAGTAAAATTAAAGGCATGGTAGTAAAAGAGTGACAAATAATAGAAAGTCAAACAGAGAAATGAAAATACTTGATTTTTTTGTAAATATTCAAATGGGACACTTTTATTGTGGGACGGAGGGAGTATGACAATTCGTAGCTCTTTTCTTCGGCTTCAATTTCAAATACCCAAAACCTCTGCATTCTCTGGTGCTCTACCTTCCCAACCGCCCTCTCTGCCGCAGTTCCTCCTCCACCTCCTCTTCCATGTCGTTCGGCGGCGCAGCCATGGGTGCTCCGGCGCCGATGGGCAGTGGTGCGCCAGCTGGGTCCAATATTAAGCAAGTGAAACTGGACAAAGAGTGCGAGCTCAGGATCGAAGTCGCCAACGATACTCCTCTCCGCCTCCGCCTCGTCAGTGGCACTGCTGAGATCTACGGCACCGAGCTCCCACCTGAAATCTGGCTCACCTTCACCCCTCGCCTCAAGTTCGCCGTAATTTACAATCGTGTCCATATATATAGATTCAGTACAAATTTGAGAAGATAAAATGTTGGCGTTTGTTTTTATTTTAGAATTGAATTTTGGATTTTAGGTTTTTACTTGGTATGGAGCCACGATTGAGATGGACGGTACTACTGAAACGGATTATACAGCAGACGAGGTGCGTGTGTTTTCTTTCTTGTTTTCAGCGATTTTGTGTTTTTGTATTGATTTAAGTTTTGAATTGCTCATTTGATTTTGCATATCTTGATTTTCATAGACACCCATGATTAGTTATGTAAATGTGCATGCTGTATTGGAAAGTCGAAGAAACCGTGCCAAAGACTCTCCCTCCACTGACCCGAATGCCTCTCAGGTATGGACTGGAAAGTTTATCCATTGATTACTTCCACTTGCACTGTTTCTTCTAGCTACAGTTTCTTTCCGTAGATAGATACACCTTTTCTCTGTATATGAGTTGACGATAGTTGGACTAGAGATAATGAATCCAATCATGTAGTTACTTCCAGCATTGTCTGAGCGGCAAAGATCCTTTGGTTAGCTGATCTCTGAATGAATGATATGTTGCTTTGACTAGTGCATATATTGGAATGATGTCATTAGAATTCTTTATTCAATGATATGTATGTATGAATTAATCATATGACTCCTCTTAGAAATTCTACTGAATGTTGCATTTGTCATAAGTTCGTTTAAGCTCATTAATGTATGCTTCATGGAAAGTGGAACCTTAAATCTAAGAATCCCTTCAGGCATAAGGTTTAGGGCATGCCTAAATGTTTGCTTGTCTAGTTGTTTCTGTGTGATATGTTGCTTTTACTACTGCATATATTGTACTCCCTTTGTTCCAAAATAAGTGTCTCATTTGACTATTTGTAAAAATTAAGAAAACATTCTTTTGTGTTTCACTTTCCACCCTTTAGCCCTAATGTGTTATTACATCTTAAGTTTAACTCTCACGTGAAGGGATAGAATTGGTAATCCATGAAAATATTACTACCGAAATAGAAATGGGACACTTATCGTAGAACAACTATTTTTAGAAATTAGACATTTATTTTGGAACGGAGGGAGTAATAATGTCATTAAAATTCTTTATTCAATGACATGTGTATGAAGTAATCATATGACTGGAACGATCTGCAAAACAGAGACTACCGCTGGAACAGAGATAACACTGAGATATATGGCCTCAGCTCAAATCGAGCGTCCGCAGCAGTTCTTCGAGGATTCAAAGATCCACTACAAGTTCTTACTCCAACTACTACAATTATTGATAGAAAGGAAAATGCAAAAACAGAACGTTAAGAACAGATAGCTACCCTTTCAGGCCAGTGAGAGAGAGAGACCAAGACTCATATTCAATCGACAACCCTAAATCTATCATCTCTTTCCCTTATATATGTTCACAGCGTAAACCTAGCTGGAGCTCGGATGGCTCGACCCTTTCTGGTGCGAGTCTCGCCTGCAACGTCTTCGTTGCCACTCTCCTTATCTTTCTGGACGATCACTGTAGCGCAACGGTCATTTCCTCCACTTTCTTCTCCTTTTGTTGGAACGACGTCGTGCTGCTCTTCCTCTGCCATCGAAACGCTGTCGTCCCTATTAAAGCGCGCAACGACACCGTTTCGACTTCCACTTATCGTCTTGGTCGAAACGCTGTCGTTCGGCTCCTTCCCAGCTTTTGTTCTTTTCTTCTTCATTCCCCAACTGTCCTTACCAATCCCAGAGCTCGTTCCATGTCCCTCCCCATCGACGAAGACCTTGTCCTCAAAATCCTGAGTATCAATGGTATCTGCATCTTCCCATGTGGTTTGGTGTTTACCCATACCATGCCACTCAATGAGTACCTGTGGTTTCCATCCCTTCTAGTTCTTGGTAAATACTGATCTTGTCGCCAGGATCCGTCTAGGTGTGTTCAAAATCTTTGTCCCTTCTGCCGACAGAGCAAGTGGGAAGTGCTGTACTGTAGGGTCTCCAATTAACTTCTTAAGGACACTGACATAGAACACAAGATGAATACGAGCCATTGATGGCAATTGCAGCTTGTAAGCAACCTGGCCTATCCTTTGAGTGATCTGGAATGGTCCGAAATATCTATGCTCCAGTTTCTGATTTTTTTGCAGAGCTAGGGAGTTATGTCTGTAGGGTTGGAGTTTTACCAGCACGAAATCTCCCACGGTGAAGGAAAGCTCTCTGCGTTGTTTATCTTTGAGGATCTTCATACGGTTTTGAGCTTTGGCGAGATTGGTTTGTAGTTGTTGCAGGATTTCTTCTCTGGATTTGAGGGACTATGCCGCAGCTGTTAATGGCTCATCCCTCAAAATGTAGGATGCTACAGTAGGTGGTTTGATTCCATAGACAATTTTGAATGATGTCATACCAGTCGTCCCATGATAAGCCGTATTATACCAGAGTTCTGCCCAATGGATGAATTTATACCACTTGTGTGGAGTGTCTGCACAGTAAGCCCGAAGATACATTTCGACAGTTTTGTTGAGAGCCTCAGCTTGTTCGTCGGTTTGGGGATGGTACGTTGTGCTCATTGCCAGAACCGTTCCTTGTAATTTAAAAAGCTCTCTCCAGAACGCTGCTGTAAACGCCTTGTCTCTATCCGAAACGATCGACTTAGGTATGCCATGCAAACGCACAATCTCCTGGCTGAATTTCTCAGCAACTGAGAAGCTAGTGAAATTCGTTGGCATTGGAATGAAGTGGGCATATTTGGACACTCTGTCGATTACAAATTAGATGACTGTGTAACCATGAGAGCTAGGGAGGCCTGTTATGAAGTCCATTGAAATATCCGTCCACACTGTTGTTGGGATGGGTAACGGTTGAAGTGTACCTGCTGGTTTTTGAGTCTCTCCCTTCATCTGTTGGCAAGTTACATAAGATTTAATGTATTGCTCCACATCCTGTTTCAAAGTACTCCAGTAGAAGTTATCAACAACTCTGCTGAATGTTCTCTGAATACCAGCATGCCCCCCAATCTTGGAGTCATGAAAGTGCTGAAGTATTGTATCTTTTAATGTGGACGAATCTGAGATAACTATTCTGTTATTGAAGAAGAGAAGACCTTTGTGTTAATACTGTAGAGTCTGACCTGAGTGTTGGGTAAGTTGGTGAATTATCGCCTGACAGTGTTCATCCCTTAGAATTTCCCCCGTAGTTGAGATGTGAACTTGAACTCAGGTTTAGAAACCCCTTGTAGACACATGAAGGATCTGGATAAAGCATTTGCGGCTTTGTTATCTTTTCCAGCTCGATACTGGATCTGGTAGTCATGTCCTAGTAATTGCAAAATACAATCCTGTTGTTCCGGGAAGTGTAAGACCTGATCCTCCAGACATTTGAGATTTTTGTGATCTGTTTGAATAATGAACTTGTGGCCCAACAAGTAAGGCCGCCATTTTTTTACTGCTTGCTGTATGGCATAGAGTTCCCTCAAATATGCTGACTGCCTTTGCATCCTTCCTGAAAGCTTCTTAGAGAAGTATGCCACAGGGTGACCATTTTGGCTGAGAACAGCTCCCATGCCAGTGCCCGATGCATCAGTTTCAACCATGAATGTTTTGGAGAAATCTAGTAACATCAGGGAAGGTGCAGTAGTGAGGGTAGTTTTGAGTTTCTGGAAAGCTTGAGTCGCTTCTTTGTTCCGGTGGAAGTTGTCTTTCTTCAACATGTCTGTCAATGGAGAAGCAATTCGAGCATAATCTTTGACAAATCTCCTGTAGTACCCTGTCAAACTAAGAAACCCTCTCAAGTGTTTGAGTGTTTTTGGTTGTTGCCAACTGAGAACAGCCTGCACCTTGTTCATATCAATGTGAACTCCATTTCCAGAAACAATGTGGCCCAAGTACTCTACTGATTCTTGGCCAAATGAGCATTTGGATAATTTGATGAATAGCCTGTGAGACGCGAGTATAGCCAGAACTTCCTGTAGATGTCCAATATGTTGGGACCAAGATGTGTTATAGATGAGTATATCATCGAAGAAAACTAGTACAAACCTCCTTAAGAATGGTGCCAGAACCTCGTTCATGAGAGCTTGGAAGGAGGCAGGTGCGTTGCATAGACCAAATGGCATCACTATCCATTGGTAGTGTCCTTGATGAGTTCTAAAAGCACTCTTCTCCCTGTCCTCAGGTTTTAAGAGAATTTGATGGTATTCGGATCTGAGATCCAATTTAGTGAAGTAGGAAGCACCATGAAGCTCATCCAACAGTTCTTCCATTGTAGGCATTGGAAGTTTGTCTTTTATAGTAATGGCGTTTAGAGCTCGATAATCCACGCAAAACCTCTTAGTACCATCCTTCTTTTTGACCAGGATAACTGGAGCTGAGTATGGGCTATTGCTTGGCTCAATGAGACCCTCTTGCAACAGATCAACAATTATCTTTTCAATCTCCATTTTCTGTGAGTAAGGATATCTGTATTGCCTTACTTGTCTAGGCTTAGCCAGAGGTAAGGTTGGTATGGCATGATCCTGTCTTCTTGCTGGTGGTAAGGAGCCTGGTTTCTCAAACAAAATGCTTGTATTGGTATAACAATAACGCCAAGTCAGGATGGATATCCTGAGGCAAGTCAACTAGTATGTTCTGCTGAGTATGCTCCACAGCCTGTTCAATCGTGTAGCATTCCGCAATAGCATCAGTGTGCATCATTCTCATCATGTGCTTATATTGTGCCTGGTGAATTGCAGGCTTCTCTCCTTGCAACAGTATCAGTTTGCCATCCTTTGAAAATTTCAGCGTTAGCCTCTGGTAATTAGTCATGTATGGTCCCGGGTATAGAGCCATTGTACCCCTAAGACAACGTTAGCCCCTGCAATCTCGAGCAATGTGAGTGGCACCTCAATTTCTTGTGTCTGCACCAATATAGTGACCTGTTGGATATGGCCCTGCGCTATCAAATAGTGTCCATTGCCAACCTCTACTCGAAAATCTTGGCATGGTTCAACTGGCAAATTCAACGCATGAGCTATGCGTGGTTGGATGAAGTTATGACTGTTGGCGCCATCCACAAGGATTGTTACTGGCTTCCCTTGAATCGTGCCTGAGAATCTTAGCATTGACATATTTGAAGTTCCTGAGAGAGCATAAAATGAGAGGACAGGTTGGGTTTGGGTATCACAGGGTTCAAAATATGGATGTACTGGTGGGTCTTCAGAGTAGCAATTGGGGTTAGTATCTGGTGGTTCAGGGTCATCATCATCATCCCTTAGTTGGATGTATAAGTATTTGGGTTTACGGTTGGGGCAAATATGGGTAGGGGAGTACTTGGCAGGGCAGGTGAAACAAGTGCCTGTCTGGAGTTTCTTCTCATAGTCTTCCTTGCTTAAATTATAGACAGTGTGTCTGGGTGGTCTTTTGTCTATTTTGTGGTGCTTGGGGTGTTGTGTTTGGGGTGGGCAGGATGCCATATGTTTTGGTTTGGTATTGGGGTGGCTTTGTGTTTGTCCCTGTCCTCATAGAGCTTCGCTAGATCTGCTGCTGCTGCTAACGTTGCAGGTTTAGCCGCAATGATATCATTTCTGTACTCATGCCTCAACCCACTCACAAAAATCATCAATACCAGGGCATCCGTCAATCCCTCAGTTCTATTTCACAATTTACAGAACTTATCATAATAGTCATGAACGGAAAGGTTACGTTGCTCAATGCGTAGTAATGTTCTGGTGGGGTTGTTGAATTCTGAGGGTCCATAGTGCTGTACAGGAGCTCTTGTGAATGAATTCCAATCGAAAAACTGCCCTGATTTGCGAAAACTCTGAAACCAGTTAATTGTTTGGCCTTCCATGTTTGCCTCAGAGATAAGGAGTTTGTGACGGTCAGCCGTTTGGTAAAACGAGAAATACACCTATGCTCATGCGATCCACTCTGCTGGTTCGATGCCTGTGAATTTGGGGAAGAAGATAACGTTCTCGATCCCAAAACTCCCTTGGTGTGAAGCTGGGGAATCAGCGTAGGCAATTGCGACGAAGATTCGCCTTGCGTGCCCTTTTGTTTCAACAAGCTCATGATCGCTGCGTTTGATTTCTGCAATTCAACTTGACTCATACGCATCTCGTTCATTACTATCTTCATATCTGCGAACTCTGTCTCGGTTTTGTTGCTAAGCTCTGCCATCCGTCTAGTGAGGTCGGACATGGCTTCCGATTGATCTCCTAGCTGTGATTCAACCACTGTCAACCTCTCAGCTTGAGTCACCATGACGGAAGGATGAGTGAAAGCACTAATTGGAACGATCTTCAAAACAGAGACTACCGATGGAACAGAGATAACACAGAGATATATGGCCTCAGCTCAAATCGAGCGTCCGCAGCAGTTTCATTCACCAATTCTTCGAAGATTCGAAGATCCACTACAAGTTCTTACTCCAGCTACTACAATTATTGATAGAAAGGAAAATGTAGAAACAGAACGTTAAGAACAGATAGCTACCCTTTTGGCCCAGAGAGAGAGAGAGAGAGACGAAGACTCAGATTCAATCGACAACCCTAAATCTCTCATCTCTTTCCCTTATATAGGTTCACAACGTAAACCTAGCTGGAGCTCGGATGGCTCGACCCTTTCTAGTGCGAGTCTCGCCTGCAACGTCTTCGTTGCCACCTTCCTAATCTTTCTAGACGATTACTGTAGCGCAACGGTCATTTCCTCCACTTTCTTCTCCTTCTGTTGGAATGACGTCGTGCTGCTCTTCCTCTGCCATCGAAATGCTGTCGTCCTTATTAAAGCGCGCAACGGCACCGTTTCGACTTCCACTTATCGTTTTGGTCGAAACTCTGTCGTTCGGCTCCTTCCCAGCCTTTGTTCTTTTCTTCTTCATTCCCCAAATGTCCTTACCAGTCCTAGAGCTCGTTCCAATGACTGTCAACAGTCCTTGTAGAAGTTCTACTGAATGTTGCATTTGTCATAAGTTTGTTGAAGCTCATCACTATATACTTCATGGAAAGTGGAACCTTATATCTAAGAATCCCTTCAGGTTTAAGGTTTACTGCATGCCTAAATGTTTGTTTGCGAAGTTGTTTCTGTGTTCTTAACTACGTCGATTTGGTTTAAACTATGCCCTTTATTTGGGCCGCTGTGCATAATTTGGTGCAAGTGTAGCAATATCTATCGGATACTTTGTGTTACTTTACTTGCTGTTTGTTTTATACATTTGAACTTATTACAAGTATACCATGTCAGAACCCCATATGTGCTTGCATGTAATCAGCCAAGCTATACAACTTTTGTCTATTTCAGGGACCAAGAGTTATTGTTGTCGGACCTACAGATTGTGGAAAGAGTACCTTGTCAAGGATGCTTCTTAGTTGGGCAGCTAAACAAGGTTGGAAACCTACATTTGTAGACTTGGACATTGGCCAAGGATCTATCACTATACCAGGTTGCATTGCTGCTACTCCAATTGAAATGCCTATTGATCTGGTGGAAGGAATTCCTCTTGAAATTCCCCTTGTTTACTACTATGGGCACACAACTCCTAGGTAACAAACTTGACATGTTTTTTCATCCTTGCTAGTTATCCTTGACTTATTGAGTCATTTCTCATACCCTTTTCAAAATGTAACCTTTGGTTTAAACGAAATTGAACCCTTCTTAATAGTTTATCTGAGATTTGTTTCTTTGCAGCGCCAATGTGGAGTTATACAAAGTGCTTGCGAAGGAGCTTTCCCAAACATTGGAAAGACAATTTGAGGGAAATTCTGAATCTCGAGCTTCAGGCATGGTGATAAATACTATGGGATGGATAGAAGGTGTAGGATATGAGGTATTAACTTCTAAAGCTTCTTAGGGATGATGGTTTGGACTATTCTGTATGGTACAAACTAGACTTGCTTCATTGATGCTCTTACTTATTATGTCAATTGTTTCCTATTTGCTGTTTAATGACCTTCTTTGCTCTGTAATTTGTTACAGTTGCTTCTCCATGCAATAGATACATTCAATGCAAATGTTGTCTTGGTTCTGGGTCAGGTGAATACTTATGCTTGTTTTTTGGTGTTAAAATGGTGCATATTCAGTTGACTTTTAGAATTCGTTTTCTTATTATTTTGCTCTTGAATGGTATATGGATTACTAGATTGTTTCTTTTTTGTTGTTCTCCTTATTTTGTTTATTCCTGTGGTTGTGCTCTTAACATATCATTTGGATCATGTGCAGGAAAAACTATACAGCATGCTCAGGGATGTATTAAGGAGTAAGCCTAATTTGGATGTTGTGAAACTTCAGAAGTCAGGTGGAGTTGTATCCAGAAATGCAAAATTTCGTCAGAAGACTAGAAGTTACAGGATAAGGGTAAATGGCTATTTAATATCTGTTACATGAATACCCTGAATTATTATAATTTCATGCCACTGTATTCTTTTTTATCACACAATGTAGCACTATATTAGTTGTTTGATCTTGCCTGATATAAATGACTGGTAGGAGCATATGGTTTCTCTTAGCTCCAATTAAGTATAATTCTTTGTGCAGATATGCAGCTTGTATCCAGGGAAGCTTCGTATACCAACTTATTTTTGTACATATTGTATGAAAAATAAGGCAGTTTTATTCACACTCATATCATTTATGCCAATATTATCCTGGGAATGAGATATAATATAAAATGATAAGTCCTATAAAGCAGATAGTAGCCTGTAGTTTCTTCAGTTGCTCATTTTCATGACAACCTTGATAACAACCAGAATCTAAATGTCTGGTCCAATTATTTATTATTTCTGCAGAAAGTAATGACGTTGTTCATGGCAAGAAATTTGTCATTCATTTATCTTTTTCCTTAGAGCTTAAGGTGGAACCTGGTGTATATTTAAGTCGACTATTTCTCTGCCTTTAAGTGGCAGTCCTTCAGTTTTTTGTCATTCTACATTTCATTATCTGAAGAATGAGATTGTGATTTTTAACATGTCATTGGCTGTAGAAGCATGTTGCCTTGTAACGTTTGTGCCACTCTTTCCTCCTTATTTTATGGCTCAATACATGCTCATATATAAATTTTATTTTTTCAGGAATATTTCTACGGCCTTACAAATGACCTCTCTCCGCACTCCAATATAGCAAATTTCAGTGATCTGTCTGTCTATCGAATCGGTGGTGGACCTCAGGCCCCAGCCTCCGCTCTTCCAATCGGTGCACAGCCTGCTGCGGACCCTACAAGACTAGTTCCTGTGAATATCAATCAAGACTTGCTCCATTTGGTTCTTGCTGTTTCATTTGCCAAAGAGCCTGATCAAATTATTGCAAGGTAATGATTAGAAAAGGAAGGAAAATGCGATCAACAACTAAATAGATGGATTTTCAGGTGTCTGATTATTGTTATTAAGGTTAAAGATTTACATAATTTAATCACGTTATTTACCTATTAGATTATCATTTTTGCCAATCATTTCAGAAGCAATTATGGTTTAATTATTCTGATTTTATTAGGATAAATCAATTGGGGAGACTGAATTTTCTTAACTATCCAACTAATGCCCATTGAGGACCTCGTGAATGTACCTGCTTGAGTTGAGTTGTCAGAGATATTTTATTGATCTACTCCCTTTCCAAAATGTCCCATTTTACTATGTGCAAAAATTAAGGATTACCATTTCTGTTTGACTTTCCACTATTTGCCTCGTGTGCTAACATGTCTCAAGTTTAACTGACATATGAAGGGATACAATTGGTAATCTATGACAATTCGTAATCAAAATAGAAATGAGACACTTATAGTTTAAGAACTATTTTTAGAAATTAGAGTTTTTTTGAAACGGAGGGAGTGGCAGTAACCGGAGGTTATGGGAATTGGAACCATGAACCTCATGTCAATATATGTGATTGTTTTTTCTTTGGTGCAGCAACGTAGCAGGTTTCATCTACATCACGGAGGTTGACATTCAGAGGTTAGACATAGATGACTCATAAGAAACATATGGTTGTTGACTAGTTGCTTTCAATTAATCTAAACACATCCTTACATTACAGGAGGAAAATCACTTACCTTGCACCATCTGCGGGCGAACTTCCTAGCAAAATCTTAATAGTGGGAACCTTGACATGGATTGAATCATGAAGTCCCTAAGCCTAACCCTAGCTCCAGCTCTGACCGGCAACAATCCTTAATGTTTTTTGTCCAATGAGGGAAATGTGCATTGCTGGTTCTGGGTGTAGGGTTGAGAAGAAAGAGGTCAAGCTTGCCTTCAACTTGATTCAGATCCTAAACTATGGGGTTTCATGTCCAATCCTACCATGTACAGGGAATCTTCCAGTTAGTGTATGTCTGGACTCTGGACAAACTTATGCCTCCACACTGCACTTTCTCCTGAATGTCAATTGTTGTCTTCAACACTAATTTCGTTGTTCTGGGAATTATTCATTTATATTTTCTTCTTTTGATGGAAATTGCATTGGTATTTTCATTTTTATATACTGTTTTCAATAAGAAAAATATGCCCACTTGGGTTGGTCTAGTGGTCAAGGAGGCTCATGCTCTTCTGTGTGGTTCGGGTTCAAATCTCAGGTGGGTCATTTGCATGGGGATGCAAATCGGGGGTCGGGGGAAGGAGATAGTTACCTCCTCTTGTGTATGTAACTCACTTTCGCTTTCACTATCAGGTTGGGGTCCTTGCCAAACCCCCTCCTACTAAGATGATTGTTTAAAAAAAAAAAAAGAAAAATATCAATTTCGGCTGTGTTTGTTTCAAATATGGAAATGAGACCCTGTTAAAACATGCAAAACTCTCTGTTCTAAAATAAAGTTTAAATGCATAATTGAATTTTTAAAATTATATCAATTTAGTTGTTGTCAAATTATGTTAGATTTTGTCGTTAGAGGTGTTGAGTCATCAGTTTTTTACACGTGGAGTTTTTTTATTTTATTTTTTGACTAGCACGCCACGTGGTGCGCCCAGTCAGCCTCTCCCCATTTGCCCTCTTCTCTCTCCGACCAAAAGGGGTCTTCTTCTTCCCCAAATCCTTTTTTTTTTTTCTGCAAATTTAAAATTGGGTTTTGAAATTCGAATCTTAATATGCGATTGTGTTTATTTGTACCTGTAACAGGTGAAGAGCAAGACGATGACCATAGTTGCGACGTCGAATTTGTTGAAGCCATCCGTATGGTTGCGGTTCATGAACATCCGTTTTCCGACAGTGCCGAGGTAGGTGGTGAAGCTCCGGTGACGGCATCGTTCGATGCAACATAGTCCATGACAAGATTGAGATTTTGGGCGTCAATGAGAACCAGATCTCTATCCCCGAAAATGGCGACTCCGACATCATCGAATTCGATGGGATGGTTTAGCAATCTATTGGTGAAAGTTGCTCGAATCTACTTCATACTAATCATATTTCAGATCCCTCTTTCAATTATTTGATTACTTGCACTTAAATCTTCCATGAATTCATCTAATTTCATTTGAAATTTTTTTCTGTTTGATTGATTCTTCAGTTTTTTAATCTGGGTTTTACTTCCAATTTGGTTGTCTTCATCATATTATATATGTGTTATCTTAGAATTACTCGATTGCCACTCTGATTTTGATTCATTATCTCAAGTCATGATTGTGTTGTGGTCTATCATTTGGGTGTTGTAGTTGTTGTGGTTTACTATTTCGAGTGAAGTAGAGCAAAATAAACACTCAGAGTGCCAGAGAGTTTGATATATAAAGTTTAGGGTGATTGGATGTCACACCCAAATCCGATCGGCATAAGCCAGAGATGCGACGCGTACAGACACAGAACAGCCAAGACTTTAAAAAGGAAAAAGAGTTGGTTCTTGTAAAAACGTCGACATTTAAAAACAACTAAAATAAAATGATCAAGTATATTTATAAAATCGAGCATTTCCAAATTCCAAGCGCAATGTAAAAATACTCAAGTCAGAGACTTGCAGAGCCAAATCATATAAAATGTCTGTTCAATTAGCAAAATGGAGACAGAAGCGTAAACAAACTAAAAGAATTGTACAAACTTGACAGACACCCACAGAGCATCGGACCAATCCACTAGAGTCGTACCAGTATAGTCATCGAGTCGAAGTCCAAACTACCCCTTAAGCAGGAGCGTCAATTGGAAGATCTGAAAAAAAGTTAAAAGGGCGTGT
>JAYMSY010000207.1:0-14040 GCA_036897685.1 Monsonia emarginata | reverse complement strand
TCGGCTCCGAATTCGAATCCGAATCCGAATCCGCGAAGCTCGCTTCCGATCCTTCACCAGCTCCTTGAAGCCTTGATCTCCTCCTCCTCTCGCTTTGACCCTACGATTTGCATCAATGAGTGATCATTGATGAAGGATCGGCGTCCAATGGAGGAGAGCAGAATCAAGAGCAGTAGCAGTTCAGCTGTAGAAAACGGCAAAATCGAGGATAAAAGTTCCAGAGAAAATGAGCGCGAGACGAAGGAGGTGAGGAATGTGGATCCGGATTTCTTTTGCGGTTTGATGCAGCCTGCAAGTTCCAGTGACGACGCCGAATACGTCGGAATCCGCCGTCTCCTACTCCACCGCAAGGCCGAGTCCGGTGCCGTTGGCCGAATGGTATAGTTTTCACTTTGCTTTCAGATTGCGAACATTTTGTATGTGTTTGATCGTAGAAGGTTGTGTTGTTCCTAGATCTATGCTTAAATTGTGAATTTGGAGTTTTTCAGAGCTTGATTTGAGCTCATTTTGGAAGAAAATTGGGAGCCTATGCGATTTGTTCTTTCATTTCGGTTGAATACGGAAGAGTTTAGTACTGATTTCTTCGTAATGTTTCATGGAGTGGTAGCTGCTATTTTACGAATTGAATGTGCAATGAAGATGTAGAATTGATCAAGCAGATATGTTCGAGAACTGTACAGACTTTAGGTTGCATTAGTCAGAAAATAAAGCTTTATCTTGCAGTGTAGCTTCGTGCTTGGGGAGACTTGAGAGTTGAGGAACAGTATGGGCATATATTTGTTCAGTGATCAATGTTCTTACAACTGTGAAAATGTGTCGTGGTATTATGGCATTCTGTTTTAGGTTGACTTTGTTGCAAATGCGTTGCTCTGGAACTATACAGGTTTTAGGTTGCATTAGTCACTAAAGAAAGCTTTAATTTTCAGTGTAGCTTCAGGCTGTGGGGGATTTGGAGTTGAGGAACAGTATGAGCATATTTGTTCAGTGATCAATGTTCTTACAATTTTGATATTGTGTTGTGAAATTATGGCATTCTGTTCGAAATTGACTTCTCTGCGAATGGGTTGATACTCAGTTTTATAGTTTCACGTATTTATATCAACTCCTTTTGATATCTGTCAATTTCATGCTAGAAAACTTCAAAAAAATTATTATTGTCCTCATTGAGTGGTATATTTATCATGTTGAAGTCAGTCCTTTGAGGAAGTGATTTTGAACTTGTCTCATCTTCTCCACGTGAACTTGTCTGCTCATTTTGTTTTATTTTAATGCACAAAGTAATGACTGACGGGGCTCCTTTACATCTAAGGATTGGAGATGCAATGGGAGAAGTTATGTGGCCTATCGCAACTACATGGGGAGGAGAAGAAATGGGAAAACGTTCCAAATCCAAAGCCACTCTAGCACTCCTGGGACCAGGTTACTTGTTTTAGCAGTAGCTAAAATTTAGAAGAAATTTTTTTGAACCTTTCCCCTTAATTTATTAAGAAATAGAGCAGTAGAGCGTTCTCATTATGGGGTTATGAGATAAATTACCAAAAAAAAAAAAGAAAGAAGAATTGAACTCTCATCTCCTTGTGTTTTCTATTAATTATTTACATGGCAACATTTTCTAACATATTTTTCTTGTGCTTTTTAATTAATTTCTTAGTGCTGCCATAAATTGTATTCCCATTAAAATTCTGACATCAAGGTAATAATGGTTCATGAATCAGTGGGCGATGGGTTCAATCTCAAACTCCACCCTCTCTTCTGTTTGATATGGAAAGCACGAGTTCTAGCAGGGTATGCTCATCTTCTTCTCTTGCTGATATATGTTATTAGTTTTTGTTATCCAACTCAAACCAATTGGCTATGAGTGCTTTGTGTAGAGATCCATAATTCCATATTACTTTAACATTCCCCCTATGTGTTGTGGGACAATGCTAAAAGTAAATACTATAGGTCTTACATGGGAATTGTAACACAAATGAGGTTCACAATACAAGTATGCCATTTTGACATAGCGTGGTTATCTTTGATTGTCAGAGTTTGGTTTTACATGAGTTATGGGATAGGTTGGAATGACTTGCTTTAGAAAACAAGTTGGAGTGTTGGACAAGCTGCATGATAGGAGCCGCAAAGCTGAATATTCTATTACTGTGTTTAATTTTCTGTTTCTCTTCATTTAATCATGATAGGTTTCACGCTACCTTTTTGAACAGGATCTTCGGATGGGAAATCTAGCTTCAAGTCACAGAACGAGCTTTAGCTCAAGTTTAAGTGGTGATGCTGATCATTTACGTCGTAGAGGAGCTGAACCTGCATATTCTTTTGTTGGCATGCATTGCATCTTTGATCAATGCAAATCAGCCGGTAACCTTCTTTTAGTAGTGAAATATAGACTACTTTGATTGATGGCTGCACCTGTTGCTCCTTGTAGTAAATTTAGTTTTTCAAAAGGAGATAGCTGAATCATTTTCAAATGCAGTCACTGTTTTGAAGTTTGGGCATATGAGCTCTGATATACTTGCATATGGAGCAACGGATGGAACCTTGACAGTATGCAATGTTTCGGAACCACCTTCAATCATCAGACAATTGAAAGGGCATTCGAAAGATGTCACAGGTTGGATTAACTGGTATTACTCCTGTAGTCTTTTCTTATATCTCATAACCAACTATATTTGTTATGAAATTAACTCTCTTTAGTTTTTATTTCCTACTTAAAGTTCATCCGAAGAGACATTTTGGTTGATCAAATCACCTTGGGTTGGGTAGAAAATTGAAAATCATTCCTAAATGCAGTTCGACACATCTTTAAAGTTATAATCATCTATCATCCAGGTTAATCATATAGATATCCATTCTAGGTGACTTTCTATTAAAAAAATTTCCTGCATATGCATACTATTAAATGGTGGAAGAAATCTGATGGGAGTGTGTAAATAGTTATTCAATGCACTGTATTCCGTAGAAACTATAGGACTTTGAAGGTGAATATTCCCAAGGTATAATCTAGATGCATGGGCTTAGTAGCTTGTAATTAATGGAGTCAGTGGAGTTATATACATAATGTGCTAATTTTACTCCACATTTGTTATCATCAACCATGTTTCTGAAATTTTGTTTTGTATTTCAGATTTTGACTTCTCATCAAACAATCAGTACATTGCATCAGCCTCTCTGGATAAAACTGTAAGAGTGTGGGAGATATCAAAAGGCCTTTGCATTCGTGTAATATATGGAGTTTCACCACAGTTGTGTATCCGTTTTCACCCTGTAAGCAGACAGTATCTGGTTAATTTCAGTTCACTTCATATCATCGACATTTTTATGTGTCAACTAGCTCTTTTACACATTTAACCTTTTCACATGTTTAATGTGTATATATATGCTGCTAGCAAATATTATGCTTCTTTTTAAAATGCTATTGGATAATTTCCCCTGAAAGATTTTTTCTTCATTTATGCAGGTAAATAACAACTTCCTTTCAGCAGGCAATGCGAACAAAGAAATCACTGTGATTACCGCATCCCCTTTTTGTTTTTTTCCCCGTTTAGGGTAGTTAATCCTTACTTCTATGTTCATAATACAAATCATTTAATCATCAAGGAAGAGGAGGGAAAAGAGTGTTAAACATGATCTCATTTGTTATCTGTTGAAATATCCGGGGCTACATTCTTGCTGTTTGCTCATCATATTACCTTTTCTTTAATCTGTGTTTAATTTCCATTAATCCTGTCTGATAGGTAGTGCTTCGTTGGTGTGCCAGGTCTTCAATTTCAGCACAGGGAGGGTTGTTAATAAATTAGTTTTGGATGATGGGGTGACCTCTATGGATCATGATCACACAGGTCAGCTCATTTTCTGTGGGGATGCGCAGGTGAGCTCCTCTGTATCCATCCCAAATAATCATCAGATGAAATCTCGCGTTCTTTCTTTTGACATCAAATAGGGCTAAAAATGTGCAGGGGTGTATTTACTCCATAAGTATGAACTCCCGCACTGGAGCATTATCCCGTTCTCATCGCTACAAAAACAGTAACAAATCTCCAGTCACAACTGTTCAGTACAGAAGTTTCTCTTTACTAGCACATGGTCCTGTACTGCTGACATGGACTCAGGACGGGAGTCTGTCTTTCTTCAGGTTAGATCATCAGCGAAATCCGTCTTTTCATCCTAATAGTTCTTCGATTTGAAGTACTGATCAGAAGTTGGGCTGCTAATTTTTAGTGTTGCTTTGGAAGTACAAGGGTATTTGACTATCCGATGCTTGCTCAAATTGCCTCCAAGAATAAACAAAATTCGAGCTTCCTTCTGCCCGGCGCTTTCCCTAGAAAAAGGAGAATTCATAGGTTGGTATTATGTCAACTAAAATGTTGCTGCATGTTTGATTAAGATTCTGTTAGTTTTGCCACTACACGCATAATTAATCTGGATCTTCTCCGAGTTTTACATAAAACAGTAACTACTCAAAGTAGTGATCTCATGTTTATTTCTCGCTCTAGAGGTACAGCTTTTAGATTTATGAGATCAGTTGCACATAGGTACCCATCCTGCTAGGATGATGAAAAAAGTGGATCACCCCCTTTGCAATAGTGTACTGAGGTCATCATATTTGCTTGTAGATTAGATGAATGACAATATTGAAAAGCTTGAACGGTTTGAACTCATAGTATTGTTTATGGATTGATGCCCGCTGCTTCAGACAATTTAACCTGGATGCTTTATATGCTAAATCAAAACATTATGGAGATCATCCAAAAATTGTCGCTTCGTCACTCTCACAACATGTTTTAAATTCAAATTTCCGTTTCTGCTCGAATATTAGCATGTTCATTGAACCCAGGTCCCAAATTCTAAACATAAATCACCCAGGATATTTTATTGGGTACTAAAATCCACCATAAGTATAAAGCAGTGCTTTTTGATTGGGAACCTTATTTAATACTGCCTTCCCCCTTTGGTTCCTGATCTTTTGCTTTATTGTGATTTCAAGTTATTGGTAGCGAGGACACAAATGTTTACTTCTATGACTTAACTCGGCCAAAGCATTCCGTAAACAAGCTTCAGGTTAGTCTTGAGTGCACAAAAGCTTTCATCGATCTGCAGCTCTCGTAACCAAATATGCATTTCTCCGCTTGCAGGGTCATGGATTTCCAGTTATAGACGTTGCTTGGAACCACGGGGAGAATTTGCTGGCTTCAGGTGATGTATACGGTGTAGTTATCGTTTGGAAGAGAGCAAAGGCAAGTTAAAACAGCCTACTAGAAAAGTCACGACCCAAACCTTATTTGCATGATTTTTCAGTGCAATTTTTCCGAGCTGATGAAACATAATGGTTTGTAAAGAACGCTGCTTAGTCCACTATTGTATCAATCAGATGAGAAACATTCCTTCTCCATAGAAAAAAAAAAGTAGAAGAGTGTGATTTTTCAAACCAATTCCACAATTTTTTATTGTCAATTTGTATGCACTAAAATTTGAATCGAAAGATCTTTCGTAGATGTAAGCTCGATTTACCCAGACCACCCACAGTGGTGGTTGCAAAATGAGACTGCAATTGAACTACACTGGCAAATGATAGATAAATTTGTCAGGTAAAATTAACAGACTGACCGAATAAATACTTGAAAGGTAAAATTGACAGACTAACCGAATAAGTACTTGAAAGGCCATTTTTTTTGCACAATCCATTCGGTTAGTCTGCCCAAATCAACTACGGGCTCACATGACATACACAAAATGGTGTTTGTAGTCGGTTTTGCAACATCCATGCAATGGCACCATTAGAGATGCTCTCAGATGGAGAGTGGCATAGTTATTGAAGATATTCTACATTACCAACCATGTTTAATTGTTCATATATTAAGCAGTTCCTGAAAAATTGTATATAATATAACAACAAAATCCTGGATAAAAGTTATCCAAATTCCAAAAAATTGTCAAAATTTTATCAGCCGCAACATTTGGTGCAACATGGATCATCATACATATTACAAAAACAAAATTGTGAACAAATCGATGAAACCAGCACAGAATCATGATTGAAACCATCTTCTGAGCTTTCCAGAGCCTTTCTTCGCGCCATCGGTTTTATCAGATGCATGCTGAGAATACTGGTTTTTGTATTGCTCAATCAGCATATCGAGTTTATCCATGGTGTCTCTCCCTAATGGATCCTTATTCTTCTTCGCCCTCAGTTTTTTGTTCAGATTTTCATTACCTTTGTGCTGCTCCGCGTGATCTTGTAGCTTCCTCTTCTTGGATCCCAGACCTGGTTCCGCTAGCTTCCTCTTCTTGGATCCCAGACCTGGTTCCGCATAGGAGTTAGATTTGTTTGCGTCAACGGCTCTCACATTAGCTTTGCGATGATTCGGGTTTTGTTTAGTAGCTTTCAGATTCTGTTTCGCATCTTCCCGTTTATCATTGAATGAGGGCTTGTTTGATTCTTCAGCTCCCCGATTGTGTTTCTGCTTCTTGGTAGCTCTGTGTACTTCACTGGCAGCTCCGTCAACTGACCTATTTTCCATTTTATCTTGTTTAGTAGATTCAGGGCCTTTTCCAGGATGTTCATCACTGCTGGGTTTCCGTTTTTGGGGCTTCATCTTTCTCGATTGGCTATCTGGTGTGCGTGGGTGGGTATTTTGCTGCGTGTCCTTCCGATCTTCACGGGTATGGGTATCTCGTTGTTGAGCTTGCATTTTAGCATTGCGGAGTTTCAATGTCTGGACATTATCGAGAGCAAACTCTACAATTGGGCGATGCTGGGCACCGAAGGTTTCTGTGGAACAGGCACGATAATACTAAATCAGAATATGAACTACAAAATTTGTACCGGACGAAAAAGAAGAATAGCAGACTTTGACGGATACAAAATTTGTGATCTGGAATCCAATATGATACCTGGATTGTTGTTGAGAACTCTCAGTGCCACAAGTGCATGTTGATGTTCAGTGAACTCGATAAATGCTACTCCTCGTGAATGGTTTTGTGTGACGACCTTACCTTTCCTCACATCCTTCAAGAACTTTACCTACACGAGAAACCATGGAGTAAGAAAACAACTTGGTAAATGTAAATATGTATACAAGAATGAAGAGCTAACACCCTCAACACAGTGTCAGAGGCAGCTTTAACCTGTTTAATGACAGGATTTTGCTTGGTAGCTCGTGAGGTAATAGCATTGATACAAATCTTTTTAAGTTCTCTTTCAGTCATTGACTTGGGTATATTGTACATAATCAGTCGAGTTCTTGAAACATGAAAGTTCGGAGATTGAAGCTTGGTTGCTTTTTTCTTTTCCAACCTGCAAAAAGTATTCAGATTAGAGACAATTGAGCATAGAACATCAAACACTTTCAAAAGCAGCGCTAGAAGCAACAGTAAACTCCAGAAGTAATGTCATAATGGATTACAGACACAGCTAAGACAAGCTGCGATGCACAGGTTTTTGGAAACCTTGGAGCTATACAGGATCTGTTATCTACAAGGTGCTAACTGCTAACACAGGTAAGGCGTCAGAAATCTATCTCCCTCGAGGTTTGGACAAGGACATGTTTCAGAGTCCATAAGGAAAAATGCCATTAAGTAGAGGAGAAAAACTGAACAGGTGATGACAGTTATTTCTTGACCAAAGAAATTTAAGGATTTGTATAGAATGAAGGAGAACTAATCTACTATTGTCAAAGGTCATGAATGCCAAAGTGAAAAGAACCCTTAGTTTAGTCATTCAGCCAAGTGCTTCTTCAGCGTGGTTGAAGACATATTGGCGAGAAATAACTAAAAAAAACTAAAAATATATAATCAGAAATAGCAAAAGCAATGTCCAAGAGATTGGTAGGAGTATGATTTTGCAAGTTGCAACCATAGTGTTAGTATGTAACAGGCTTCCTATTAGCCGAAGATTTTGCATGCAACCAACCAAACTAAGGTATCCAACTGAAATAACATAAATCAACTAAGCATGCAGATTAGCGTATGTGTCCAAATATAAAAGAAATCCTTGATACACTTACGACTGTCTTTTTGACATATCACTAGCTGAAACGCCTTCAGCTGCTGGAGTCCCTTCAAGAATAAGACCTTCCTATAAAAATTCAAAAAAGAATGGGTCAATTCAGGACTATATGTCATGGCCAAGGCATTGCAAATTGATTGAGTGGTTGCAATAAATAAAATTAACCTTTGCCAAGTAGAGATTACGGTGATCATGATCCTCCTTTTTAGCCTTCTCCACTTCCTTATTGTGGGCCGTTTTCTTATCCAAAGCATTCAGAACTGTCAATTGCCTACCTTTCAGTATAATCCCCAGACCAGATTCAGCATTTGCTGCAGAGACCGCAGCTGTACTTGCATCTACTGCTTTGAACTTGAGGAAACCGGTTCCTCTAGGTCGCCTGACATAAGCATGTGTTAGACATATGGAATTGTAGCTATAAGTTTCAAGCATGTCAAAATAAATGTAATTCATACTTGGTGCCTGGATGGAGGACTGGAACAAAGGATTGCACTTCTCCAAATCCAGAAAACCGCTGTTTCACTTCCTCATTAGTGATGTCAAAAGGAAGGTTGGTGATGAAAATTGTTCTCTGCAAATCATCTTCTCCTTCTATTCGTTTAGGGGCTTTCAATTTGATTTTGCTTGCATCTCCAGGTTCAACAGCACCTGGAGCTTTTGGAATATCGGCACTTTCATCAGCGTTCAGCTCCTTGTCTTCAGACTGCAAGCTCTCTTCATTCAGAGAAGGAAGAGCTCCTTTAGCATATGATGAGAGTAAGTTGTTAAGAACTTTTCTTGCAGTGTCTGCTTCCCGATGAAAATCAACCTCAGGGAGGATGTCTTCTTTATCAACTGTATTTGTCTCATTTGAAGTATCATCCAACTCTTGAGGAGGTTCAGATTCTGTATGAATATCTTCCTTGTCATCTTCTAAATCATCACTACTATTGTCATCATCCTCATCACTCTCGCTCTGTTGTCCTGTACAAAAAAAAACTCAACCACTATGCCTGATGCTACCATCCTCTTACCTATATGACAAATTTAAAAACGGAAGGGCAACGTGGACCTACCATCAACTGAAGCAACAGCGGAATTAGAACCACTGCTGTAAATTTTCTTTGAAACAGCCCAGTCAACAGCCATTGGTCTTTTACCAAACATTTGTCCATTGAACTTTTTAATGGCCTAATTGGAAGGGAGAAAAGGTTATTCCAACAAAACACAGTCCATTTGTTCAATTAAATTACAGAAGATACCGTACATTTTCTGCTTCTTGTTTGCACGTAAACTTCACAAATGCAAAACCCTTGGATACCCTGCAAAAGGTAAAACAAAAATGAGTGAATAACAGAACATGAAGGTGTAACTGAGAAGAATATAACATTGTTATAATGAGATTATACCCTGTCTCAGAATTAGATGGAATAGATACATCCCAGACAAACCCTGCTGATGAAAACATATCCTTGATTTCATTTGCTTTGGCCTACAATAAAGATTAGCAAACTACTTTATAAGTGGAAGGTCTACTAGAAGATAATGATGAGGAGACATAAACTAAATGTTTGACTGAAACAACCTTGAAAGGGAGATTCCTAACAATGAGTTTCCATTTCTGAGTCTTGGAACCCTGATACAAAAAACAAATACAAAACCATTTAGATTTGAAGGCACTATAGATGGTTGAGAACAAGCCCACATATTCACGTCAGAATAGTCATAATAAAAGGCAAGTCTAATACATGCCAAAAATTTCCAGGTATCTAAGCACCCATAAGCATGCAATGCAGAAATATTTCCGAAGGACAGATAGGCTACCTGTGCTCTATCACATTCTTTTCTTTTACTCTCTTATCACAGCAAAAAATCCCACTATGAGCTATACACTTCATTTAAACTGAATTTATTTGCGTAACTGTCAAACATAGGCCTCTAAATTTAAACCAGCCTTGACACTCATCTTATGAGCATATATTTGAAACACGCCAAACAAAAAAAGTTGCACTGAAAAAAATAGGGACCAGATATCGAACGAAGCCAAAATCATGTAGAAACATATCATTTGGATATATTACAATAAGTTATTTATATGTATGTTACCTCCCCACCAAGCTGTCGTGCCCACACAGTCCCTCCCTTTATCTCTTTTTGGTGGAGCATGGCAACAGAAGCACGGGCTGATTTTATACTTGTATAAAGCACAGCTGAAGCATCCATTTTGCATCCATCTCGAGCAAGAGCTGGAGAATATGGCATGTTGTGATTCACCACCCAAGTCAATAGATATTGAAATTAATTACATACCGTAATCCCAGTTCATTTGGTAACACCCAAAGCAAAAAAAAAAACATCGGCCTGACATCAAATTAAAAGGAAAAGACACTTTTGGTAATATATAAAACTCTCTTAGTCCCCAATATGATCTCGAGCTTATAAGCAATCCAATTATGCACATGATTGAGGAATCAATCAATTTAAACAATTTGCTATAAACAACAAAAATGTACAGAGTATGTCATCATACGACATTTGTTCAGTGTGGCTTATTAAGAATATTAATGAGTGAAGTGCTCATTTTTGCCTGTATAAGCTACACCAATTCCAAGCTAACTTATTTTTTAGACTTTGGTAACAATAAGGAACCACGAAAGAAGACAACACAATTTAGCTAAACACATTAAGTGGAATGGAAATAGGAACTACTAATACTCCTTGATCTCATTACCCCAAAAGTGATAATAACAACAGGAGATATAAGCACTCACCATGCTGCTCAAGCTCTTCTTTCAGAAGGGGATAAGTAATAGAACACACAGTGCCACTCTCCTTGGCACGACGATGAACTTCTTCTGCCATACCAGCATTAAGAAGACCGCCAAATATGACAGTTCTAGCAACCCTTAACACACCATCAACACAAGCATGTCACGACCATATTTTTTAATGTACAAAAAAAATTCACAAGAACTTTTAGAATAGGTCAGCTATATAAGCACACACATGCAGCCACAAAAAAGAAACTCAAATATATTCTCTACATAGTTCAGTATCCTAAGTAATCCTATTACTAGCTCTGCTGGCTTATTAGGTATACACCAAGACAATCCCAAAAGCTTTGCCCCACCTAAAAATTAGGGCCTCTAATCCAACTCCACTGTTGCAGAAACTATTCAATCAGAAAGTGCATACTAATGGCATACAGCAACAAAAATACAAGATTACCTATAACTAGGCCTGATATCAGTTTGTACTAGCATACAAACACAAAAAGGTGGAGCAAACTGGATTCTTTCCTTTCACCAGTAGGGACTCGAGGACATTGGTATTCTACAAATAGTGATTGAAAGCACGAAAGTGGTGCACCCCAAGTACATGGGAGTATACAAGAAAAGCACTAATATGGAAGAAACATATTCAAATAATAGAAAATATATTTTAACAGCTTATTGTTTTTGGATATGTGGATATGCAGCATTGCACAATCAGAAATATAATAATTACATATGGAACACCTCTGTTTCTACTTTCGAGTTAAGACTATCATTACCAGATGAGTGAATTCTTTCAAGAAAAAAATTACATCAACTTGAAAAGAGCCAGTGAAATTGGACAGAATATCTAGTACCTCTGCTTTTGAGAGCAATTTTCTTCAGTTGTCTCAGCATGAACCACAGCTGCTTTTTTGGGCTTCACGGGCTTCTCAGAGGCTTTCTTCACAGGTTTCTTTGAGGATTTCTCCACGGGTTTCTCAAAGGCTTTCTTCACAGGTTTCTCTGAGGTTTTCTCCACGGGTTTCTCTGAGAAATTTTTCCCAGAACATTTACCAAGAATAGTAGGAGAAGTAACAAATGAAGATAATTGATGAGTACATATAGGATTGCTACCTATTTCCTGCAACTTGGGAGCAGGCTTGTCTGCTTCAGAAGGTGCACTGTCTTTATCATTCGTTGTATTCTCAGTATCATCTGAGTGAACCACCAAACAAAAACATACAATGACAAGCAAATAAGTGGGCATTTTAACACAAACTCGAGGAGAACAAAACAGTACGAGGACTATAGAATTATTAATTCTAAACAAATCAAGTCATATTAACCTTGATTTATCTTGGACCGGCGTTGCTCAAGGGGAGCACGATGCATAGCAGGTTTAACTCCGATTTTCCGACCTCCGACAGATGAACCATTCTTTAGCTCTACAGCACGATTTGCATCCTCTGTAACAGCGCTACAAAACAAATGCACATTACAGGTAAGAGTAGAAGCTTTAAATATATGTAAGTGTTGGAATGTTCCATAACAGTATTGCAAAGAGTTATTCATAGTTCTGACATTAACAACAAAAAACTTCAACAATCCCAACAAGAGTATCAACAGAAGAAGCCAAACATAAATTATGTGAACAGTTTCCGCTGGATACAAACTAGTTGAGTAGTTAACTAAACTATAGATATTGGTAATTAAGTAAACACGACTTTCCCAATACCAAGCAACAAAGGAGTTTTGGAATTTTCCTAAACCTAAGTTGACAGGGTTCACACTCTTTGAGCTATGCCGAAATATGTCTAAGAATTTACCATCAGAAAGAGAATATATATATAAAATCCAAGCTCATAGTGCAAAACTTGGAGTTCATACATTTCTAAGAAAACAAAATACACAAGGAACTTTGTGTGTCTAAAAAATCCGTTTATTCAAACTTAGGATTGTCCCACTGACAAGTTGAGATCTGGGAAGCAGTCAATTCTTAACTATATTTCACCCTACAACAGAAAAATGTATTGATCCATATTCATCATGCTGCAACAATATTTATTAAACATAACTTGAAGGAGGAAACAATATGGTTAACTTACTACTGAACATAACCAAAACCGCGGTGTTGAGTCGAACCTGTGACCATGACCAAAATCCAATAACACATTAGAAAATTCCAACAAACAAGGTCACAAAATAACACAAAACTCATCTGCAGAGAAACAACAAATGTTCCACTGCACCATGAACCGCAATCCAGTAGAATCGACACCATTTCATTTCTGCTTATTCTTTTAGTACAATATCTTTAAGCTTACCTTTCTGCGTAACCAGAAAGCACCGCCTAATTGGTCCAACATCGCTAAATGTTTCCTCGAGCTGAAAAACAATAAATGAACACAAACACATGGCATTCAAGTTCATACAAACGAAAATTGTAAAAACAGGAAAACATATCCATTTTCTTCTCTTCTCTTTTCTATTAGGTGATTTTCTCGGCAACCAAACACAAACAGGAGGTGAACAGTACCTGTGAATTAGTGAAGGAGTAAGGCAAGTTGGCGACGAAGACGGTGGAAGGGCTGTGCTCGGTGTCGGTTCTGTTCCCGCCACCGTCCTTCTTCCTGTTCTTCCCCATCTCTGCTAGTTCTGTTTGGCGACCGAGAAACCGGCGGAGAGAGTGAGCCAGAAAAAGAGAGAACCTAACCAACGAAGCTCTCTCGAAAACCTTTTTGCCTCCTCTCTATTTCACGCGGCTTGTATTGTTCGTGTTTTCTCAACTGAGGGCTGCGATTTGGGCCCACTGAATTGGGCCTTTATTTTCGTAATTGGGCTGAGCCCAAATATGTCCAGAGAAATTTTAAAAAATTGAATGGGCTGAGCCCAAAAGCCCAAAAAACAGAGAATCTCATTTTTTACTTCCCAAACAGAGAGTTAGTACCAACTTAAACGGTCGGAAGGACAAGTTCAACCTGTTACCAAACACCCGTTCTCAGTACCTCTCGACCAAGCGCGTGAAAAGCCAGAAGTATATAGGCGCAGTTGGTCTTCAAACCGTCCATTTTCTCTTTTCGCTCCTTTTTTTGGCGCCCACTAGCCCACGCGCAGCCGCTCCTTTTCGTCGGCTCACGACGATTCGGATTCTCAGTCTCGGGTTCGATGCTCGCAACTCAAGCTCCTCTCTGTCTCTCATATACGTTCGGAAATCGAATCTCTTCTGCTTCACTCTTCGTCTCCGTCGTCAACTCTCGCTGCTCGACCTTCTCTTCCTCCTCCAATGGCTTCTCCGGACCCGCC
>JAYMSY010000206.1:0-14048 GCA_036897685.1 Monsonia emarginata | reverse complement strand
TATTAATGAAAAGAAGAGCAGTTGGGCTAGCTATGCATCGGACCCGCACGTGAGAGATAGAGGTAGAGAGAAGTTGGTGGTTCTCTTCTCAGCCATTTGGTGGCGAAGAAACATGTCGGAGACATGTCTTCAATATTTGGAGCTGGGTTGGGGTTGGAGGGGCCATGCTCCATTCATATTGATCCAACTCAGCCTATAAATATAATGTAGGGTAAAAGAGTAGCATGATAATTGATAAAAATATATATTATATATATATCCCCCAGTCCCACCTCCACTTTCTGCTCTACTCCACCAAACCAATATTATTATCTTGTCAATGGAAATAAAATTAATTTCTATCATCATCATCATGCCTATAGCCTACCCACCACCATTCACACACTCCCAACAAAATTACACAACTTCTCAAAACAAGACTTGTTTTAAACTTGTGGGAGGGAGAGAGCTGCCAACAGTAGAGTCTATGTACACTACATGTTACCTGGGGTATACAACTTGTGAAATAGATATCCTACAACCTCAGAATGCTTCTCCTCTGATTCAATCCTTTTCTCCATCAAATTTCAATCATCTTCACCGTAAAATCAAGTCTAAATTGAAAACAAAAAAATACAATTATTAAAGCAGAAAAAATGTATATAAAGCCATATACAAGCTCACCCGACACTCTCCTCTTGCATCTCCAAAAGGGGAGCAAGTATTTTGCTTAAGCCTAAGAATGCTCTGAGTAATAAGAAATTTCTCAAAATAATGCATGCTTAAGATGAAGTTTCTCAAAAACCCCACATTCTTTAAAATATCATGAATAGTTCCACTGGGTTTAGCGCCTTTTACGAGAAAATGAAAAATAGTATGAATGTTTAAATGAGTTTGATTGTTTATCGGATCAGAAAAATCCACATTTTCAAGACCCCTTCCTTCTTTTCAGGCTCGAACATCAATTGCAACGATTCGATAAACAGCACGTTCCTTTCGCCCACATCGTTTCAAACGAAGTTTTCGTAATGTGGGTAAATGATATTCCAATTTCTTGATTCCCAAAAGAATCTCTGTTTGGTACATATCCATTTGCATTATCAATCAATGCAAGGAGATTATCAATAAAGGAGTTTAGAGATGTTAGCTCTTAGCACACAACGAAGACGAATCATCTCTCGACCTCTATTTGGAAATCGTCACACACTCAATATTAGTAGTTATATGAACCAAGTATGGCCGATATCGTTTGACTAATATTTAAATGTGCGAGTCACTGCACAAGGATTGTGGTGATGGCCAATCACACAATTGGCTCTTACATTTCACTTATGACTGAACAATAAATTAAGTGACAATCTAATGATTGATTACTATGTCATTCTCCAACTACTACCTGTACAATCCACCATGTGTTCAATCTACTCAGTGATAACTAAGAGGTCTGAATCTGATTGCATATCTAAATCTTAATCATTAAGAGGTATTCAATTGTGTGTTTCACTTTGGCTCAAGTGGTCATGGCGCTCAGCTTGCAACCAACAGGTTGTGGATTCGAGCATAAGACATACACGGAGATAATATTCCTAGAAATTTTATGTTCTTTTAATGTTTTTCATAAAAATGATGATGGTGTTTTTTTCAGCGAAAACTGTTGCTGCAAGCTCTCAGAATCTTAGTTGGAGATCCACAAGCCTTTCTCGAGTTCTAAATTAGCAAGTAGAGTACTTGCGGCTGGAGAGCAAAAATGATGTTAGTTCCCTCTCAAAGTACTGAATGCAAATATATAGGCAATGCACATGGTACGTGAATAATATTATTGCCTACATGTGCTAGAATATCATTGGTACACGTGGCAATACTTCTAGAAGAGTTCTCTAGAAAGTGATATTTTGAAGTCTTCTAAGTTTTTAAGTTGGGCACGTGTGGAGTCTGAGCTTGGGTTTCGAGCTTAGATAAAGGTGATCAAGGTCACTCGCGAGCTCGGTAACGTGTGTGGTGCTTGTTGCTGGGGGTCTCCGATTTTCCTAGTCATCTTGGTGATGCCACGGTGACAATCCATAGAGTTATTGGTGGAGCCCATTTGGTCTGAGCTGTTAGCTCGGGCACAACACTAGCCCCCAAGTCTTCTGAGTCTGAGTAACAAACTCTGAGGACTTTAATGTAATAATATGTTTGGTGGCAGTTGTTGATTATGACAGATGTTTTTTTATGCTTCCTGTTTGGAGTTTCATTTTCCCCATATCTCCAGTGTTGCAAAGTGAAATTTGATACAATCGATTTGCCCCTTGTGGAGTGATTGAGTTAGTGGGGCACGTGTCTGTTTTCCAGTGGACGGCAGCTTAACCGAGGAGACATTTGGTTCTCTAATTCCCTTCTTCTATAAAAGAGAGAGTCTTACTCTCATTTTTTCTATTTTTTTTCGCTTTCTGTCTTGCTCTTTTGTTCGAGTTTCGTTGGCTCAGATATGTTTTCCAACTTTTGGCAAGGATTTCGGCCTTCACGATTTTCTTTCTCGTTTCACTTTTTCAATCCCTTCTTATTGGTATGTAAATGTTTTTCTCTTTTTGTGTTATTTCTCATGCGATTTGCTTTATGGTTTGTATATTTTCTTTTCGTGATTATATTTCGTTTCTAGGACGATTTTTTAGTCTCGCTTTATCTTTTATTTTCAGCTTTTCTTTTCCGATGAGTTGTGAGAGTGTACGTGAGGAAACGGACGAGATCTTCACTTCCCTTGTCGAGACCAACGTTGCTCGCCGCGAGCGGCATGATTCTAAACTTGTAGCTCGTCGTAAGTGGCATCCTCAAGTAATACGTAGTACTTAGTAGTCTCTCTTTCACTGATTCGTTTACCTTCCTTCCCTGTCCTTCTTTGAGTGTTCTTGAGCTCCAAATGTCCCCTTCTCCTAGGGTTTCTGATTCTCCTGGATTTGGAGATACTCGGAATTTGCTCGGGAGTTCTTTAGAGGAATTTAGGAATCTCACTCAATCCCTAAAATGTCTCATCTGCAGGGTTGAGTTTGTTGTGCAAATAATTCATTTTCCTATAACAATGATTATAGAAGACCTCAACTGCACTCCCAATATCTATTGAGACCCGCCTGACATTGTTTTGTCCTTTTGCTTAAATTTCTACCACCATTGGATCATCATGGGGTAATGTAGATCCCTATGTCTTTTGTTAAGAAACTGATCACTACTGTCAGTCTGAGTCTTTTTTGGCGTGCCCCCTCTTGGACGACCATGACCAAACTTGCTTGTCTTCCTTGGTCTTGGGGCCAACTGGCCATCCCCATGTATGGTATATATGGTATGAATAAGATTTTCTCCCCTGTCATTTTTCTTGCTTTCTTCTGCCCTTAATCTTTTTCCTTCATCTCACCGTTCTCTGTCAGCCTCTTGATTGTTTGTTGGGTCATCCCTTCTTGTGTAGGGGTCCCTTGCAAATATTTTGCGGTAAGCATAGGTCGAATATCGAGAATGATGGAGACAAACTATTAGTTTAGGCTAATATCTTAATATATGTTCAACGAAGTAAAGATAACATTAAAGAAAACAATGAAAAACAACAAAATAACAGAAGTAGACATAATGAAAGTCTAAGGATAACGTTTCATCTACGATGAATTCTATCATGATATTATGCATGAACAGGTTGATATAAAACTAGATGACAGACAATAATTAAGATGAAGTGAGTGCATTCTCGAGTTCGCCTCACTTCTGTCTCGATGATATAATTCAGGGGATCTTGCGGCAGAGATCACGACAAAGAGAATTAGACTCGCAAGTCTGATTCTCGGTTTCGTCGCTCCATTATGCGAAACCTCGAATTAGGGCACGATCGACTAGTGGCTCTCTCGAAGCACACTCTTGCTTCTGAAGTCAACTCTCTAATTCTGATCTAAGATAGCCAGTCTCTAACCATATATTAACACGAACCTCAAATCAAGCAACCAATAAACAACTAAGGCAATTCAATAAAAAATCTAGCAAACATATTCCCTTACTCCCAAATCCTTATATTATGGATTTAACTACTCATTTGGACTAGAACAAAAACACAAAATTGAAGTCATTAAATTAGGAAAAGAGTAAACCGAGTTACCGTGAAGAACAATTGAATATTGAGCTTCCTTCACAAGCTCCTTCATCAATTCATCCCTCACAAACACTCTTAAACGTTGGACTAAGCTCTCAACCAAAATTAGAATTAAAAAGTAATGCGTGAACCTTAACTACAACTTGAATATGGATTTTTTTAGCTGGAGTTAGCTAACAGGTTCAGTATATATGTCCAGGTGTCCAGCAAATAGATGTCGATTCAAAACTTCTTCACAATTGTCTTCTAAATCAGTAATCTTGTCCTTGGCAGGTGTCTCAAACTTTTAGACACATCAAGCATCTTGTCTCAACAACTTGCTCTTTTCTTCACATTTTCCATCGGGACAATCAAGCAGTAGACTGGTTGGCGGGTTTGGGCATTCATATTTCCAAGACTTAGTTTCCCAAACAGGCGTTTCCCCCTCCATTACTGAGTATTATTTATAGAGATAAACAACATATTTTGTATCCTCAAGGGAGGATATCTATTTTCAAGCATTCATCTAAATAATGTATTAGGTGCATTTCTGAACAGGTAAAGCTCAATATGTCCATTTATTTATTGTTTCTTTCCTTTCAACTGGTATGAATTTGGCTATTTATACATTCAGAAAACATGAAAATTAATTGGGCCATTTGGAACCCAATCGGATCGATCATCACTAATAGACTATTATGACAGAACCTCAAGGATCGAATTGATCGGTCCATTATCAAGTTAATCAGCCAGATCGGTTCCCAGGGTTCCAAGATGAAGTCTTTGACTTGAATTGGCTTGCTTGCAAATTGATCTGATTGGTCCATCTGGATTCCACAACTGAGCTCTCTAAGTTGAATCAACCGGTCTGCGTATTTTCCAGTTGAACTGATCTGTTTGACAGACTCTTACTTCAGCTCTCTGACTTAGGTTGATCAATTGGTTGGTGTATCTACCAACCGATTAATCAGGTCCAGAATCTCTACATTTTATGCACAGAGTCGCCTTAATCTTGAATCCTCTCATTTAAACTCCAAATAACCTCGATTCCTCCTAAGACCCACAAACTAACAAAAATACTGTAAACACATCAAATCAATGGGAGAATTTACAAATGAGACAAATAAACGGACATATGAGAGACCTGAATGATGCCATAAAGACATCATTCTAGGGGTTATTTACTCATCCTTTAAGTCGATACATTCTTTGGTGTCGTGATCCCTGTCTATGTGGAATTCACAATACTTAGTGCTTTTTTTTATCAGGCCTAGTTCCCATTGGTCGAGGCCAAGCGAGTTCTAATATACTTTTGATCTCTATAAGAATTATGCTCTGCGGGTTGTTAAGCTCCATATATTGGTGGTACGTGTCGCATACTCGTCAGTAATCATTACGCTGGTTGTAAGCTGTTAGTTGGACTTGTTACCTCCGGGCCTAGGGGTGCCCACGGGCCAGGCGGGGCCGAGTTAAGCCCAAACCGGACATTCCGGATTCAAACTTATTTGAACCGACAATTGGCCTTAATGATTTCCAAATCGGTATATTTAAACCGCTATAAATCCGGGCGATTTTCGGTTCAAACCGCTAGTCCGTTTAAGTTTGGCAAGGACGATTCGCATTGGAGAAAAAAATTTGATAATAGAGGCTATGATTGACCCATTAAGGGATGGAGGAGACAAAACCGGAGTAGGAGGAAGGAGAGGCAGAAGAGCCAGGTTGAGGGATAGACAGCGACGGCGGCGAAAATCCCAGAAACTCAACCTCATCGAGACACACAAATCACAGAGTTAGAGAGAAAAAAAAGTTCGATTTCAAGTTTTGTGACTCAAAATTTGAGATTGAGAAAAGTAGAGAGCCTCTCTTATTGGATTAGGCAAGAGAAGAGTGAGAGATTAGGGGAGAGAAGAGTGGAAACGCAAAGAAGAGGTGTGAGCTCTGATACTGATGTGAAGGGAGGTAGTAGAAGAGGAAGGCTAGCTAGAGTTTCTACTCTTAGGCTTATATATGGTACCGGATGGGCGAGTCAAACCCGCTTTAGCTTCTCCTAACCCGTGAACTGGCCCAAACACTAAGCAGGCTGATGTCTTGGGCTTGCTCTTTGGGCCATCTATAACGAGTTTTGATCTGGCGGGCTGGCAGCCCTATCCGGGCCAAAATGGTCAGGGGTCTGTTGACCAATTGTTGTTTCTCTCGATTGCCCTGTCGTATTGGTGTCAATTGGAGTCTCGAAGGGTTTTCCTGATGGCCAAAGTTTCCTCAAATCATATATAATTGTCGGCTTCGACTAGAGCCTTTTCCATGCTTTGGGGTAGGTTGTGCATTCTATTGAGATGTTTGTTGAAATCTGAGTTTGGTAAGAATCCTACCATGAAGGCCACTACTGTCATTTCAACATGTAGATTCACCTCTTCCAGGTTTCTTCCTACTCCTATTTTTTTACCAGTAGATGGACGACGGTTTTCTTATTTCTTTGTCCTACTAAATGAGATATGAAAGCCTTGGATAATTCATGAAAGTTGTTTATGCTATCTGGTGGGAGGGCGTGGAACCAATCTCTTGCTACCCCCGAAAGAGTTCCTCCAAAGGCTCGATATAGCATAACATTAGTTATTTGTGGGACTAACAATTTAACACACAACACGACAAGATTAAGTAAATGGGTCGACTCAAATTGAGAAATTCAACATGATTATTTAACATAGACCAAGCTTGAGTTTGACATATTAAACATAACAGGATACATTTAGTTAATTAGACCATAAATATCTTGTTTAAACAAGTTTTTATTAGTAATTACAAAATGTGCCCAAACACAAATAGTCAATCGACAAGCACAACACCTCATACACGTGTTTCATGCAAAGTTTTGTAACGTGAAAAGTTAAAGGACAGAAAGTTGAGTAATTTTCCTAAAAACTGCGTCAGTTCCCAAAAGATAAACTTGGTCCCGAAGACATTTTTTGGTTGGTGATCAAACATTAAAATGGTCATGATACACAAACTTATACTACGTATACATTCTCCAGCCAAGTTTATGTTACGCTCATCAATACGTTTATCTTTTATTTATTCGTTCTATCCTCGTTGCAATGAAGTCTGCATGGGCCAGTCCGTCCCCAGCAAAACCCATCGGTTCATCTGTTGGTTTGCAAACTAAAACAGCCACATTCACAGATTGTTGGCGTGTACATGAAATAAGAGAAGAGAAGAGAATAGAGGTCATAAAAAAGCCTGTGAATGCCATAGTTGACAGTCAAACGATGAAGTTCTAAGCCCATACCAACCAAATCTGTTAACCAACAATACTTGTATTTTGTACTCGAGCAAAACAAAACATTGGGGATATAAGATCGGAACAGAAGACTGAGTTCAACACTATACAAGCAAAGCCACCCAAATGATAAAGGTAGGGAGGTTCTCCATTGTCCCCATTTTATCCTCCCCAAGCAAATATATGTTTCACCATATTTTGTTTCTCTATTTCCCAGACTACCACCTTGCAATGAAGACATAAAGAGCTATCTTGTCCTTCACTCAGTGCAGGAAGGCTTGAAGATGGCATCGCAACTTGAAAATTTGGGCCATGTTCATTCATTCCTTATTGAATGATATTTATCCCAGAGCGTCGGGGATTTTGATATTTCACTCATGAGATTCTTGAATTTGTGGCTGCAATCTCCTCCACTGCAAATGTAATTAAAGTAATAATAAAATGTTTAGCTATTGTAATAATAAAGATAATGATTACACACATGATCATTGATGTAGATATAGCAAAACTGACTCCCTCCGTTATAGTTAAATTCATGGATGTGAAATTACATACTCCCTCCGTCCCAAATGATTGTATCATTCTAAAAATGAATTATTACCTAATCAGTCCTCAAACTTTTAAAACGTCCAATTTAGTCCCTAAACTGAACTTTATATATGTTAGTTTGGTCCCTAAACTTTTATGCAATCAATCAAATCATTTGTTGACATTTGATTCCATAAAGTAATAAGTTAGTTGAGTTTATGTGAGTTTTAAAAAGAACTCAGAAACTTTTTTTTTTTGATAATCAAAAAGAACTCAGAAACTTAGTTGAGCTAATATGAATTTTAATGATTAAATGAAATACATATCGACCAAATTACTCTAAATTTTAGAACTATTAAAAAACGACTAAATCAGTCTCTTAATGAAATTAGATATTGAGGGCTAATCCAATCAAGTACAAACCTTTAGAGACTAAATCAGCATACAAAAGGTTGAAGACTTGGTCACGTCTTAAAAGTTTGATGACTGATTCAATAATTATTCTCTCTAAAAATAGTTGTCCCATAATAAGTGTCTCATTTATATTTTAATTAGTAAATTAGTCAAGGATTACCCAATGTTATGTAACTGAATTATAATGAAAGACATGATAGCATATAGGGCAAATGGTGGAAAGTCAAACACCAAAATAACTGAGAATTCAAATAGTAAATTCCGTGAAGAAGACACACCTTATTCGGTTCAAGGATGCAATTGCTCGAAGCGCACTGCGAATCATGTCTTCATTACGATCCACTTCCTGCTTAACAGCATCTTGCTTCGGCTTAAAGTTAATGGTCTTTTGCAGAGGATCCACCAGTGAGTCCAAAACTGAAATAAACTGACAACTTAAGAAACAAAAATTCGTAGCATCTAATTGGCATGAATAAAATGACAATATAAACTGACCTGCTAGTACAGCAGATGGGCACTTATCCGCAAGTTTTGATAGAATAAGATGGCAAGGCATTTTCACATCATAATGATCTGGAAGAATGACAACTCAGGTAAACAAAACAATAACCACCATAATGTAAAGATTCGGTTATTTGCATAAGCCTCATTAAATACTACAAAACCAATTCCTCGCGACAAACATGTGACAACTTTTAGGTGTGTAATTTGATTTAAACAACCACCAGTATCAGTTATCCTATTTAATTCATAGGTGTTCGGAAAACAATGACACTAGCCTGTAAAATGATCAATTTCATACTTCACCGCCACAAAATGCAAAATAGATACGATTTTACACAACTTTATTACACACACGGATACATAGATTACAAAGGGAACGAGATTTGAGAGAGACCCACCATCTAGACCAGATTTCAGATATGGAACGATGAAGGATGAAGGATTCACTTGATCGAGACAACTGTCCAGAAGGGTATCTACACATTCAAAAGCCGCTTTCCTTAACTCCAGCCCATCATCCACAACATGCTTGAAAGGACCAAGATCCACAGTTCTTATCAACTCTTTCTGCATGAGTAATTGAAAACAAGATTACAAAAAAAATCACTGGAAATAAAGTAAGAGAAATGTGAAAGAACTCCCGAAATTTAGAACACAATGAGATCCACCAAAGAAAGTGAAGATGGCAGAACTTAACAAAACACCAAAATGACAATAGAACCATAAGCTGCTGAGGCTTATTTATTATGGTCTACCATTCATCATTGGATTCACCCATAATGTTAAACACAAGAAGTACATAAGCAGCTAGGCTCTACATAAAAATTTCATGATAGCACACAGCAAGCATTATATCAAACCAACGCATCGCCGAACCACAAGAGAAGTCACAGAAAGAATACCTTTAGCACATACACATTTGCATAAAAGCATATGCAATGCAACCAAAACAAGTAAAAGGACATGTGAATCTAGAATCACCTTGACAATTGTCTGATCATAGAGTAGTGGCAATAGTTCTGGAAGGAGGCCCTTGATGAGGTTAGGCTTATTATGAGCAGCTGTACTCAAGGCCAACACAGCTGCACGCCTAACATGCTGCATCATATGAATTGTAAGATAATGAGTGTAAGACCCACCCAATGACACTAACCAAGTGCACAAAATAAATGATCTCATTTATAAATCAGATGAAGGGTATCAAGGCTTTACTCTGTCTTGATCCTTAATAAGCATCAGGAATGATGAGATCTCAGGGTATATGATTTCATCTATCTTCTCTGGCCGCTCCACTAAAGAATATTTCACAGCAATGACGACTGTTGCTTTAGTGAATGCAGCTGGACTGGTTGTTCGTTCCTAGAATGAAATAAAGCATTGGAGCAATGCCCGTCAATGACTGATGTTATGACAGTAGCCAAAGAGCAGAAGATCATTTGCTTCAACAAGAAAGATACCTTAAGTGCAGGAACAAGTTTTGAAGGTTCAATGAGTGCAATTTTGCCCAGACATTCAGCTACTACATTGCGGACACCCTCTTCTTCACTTTCACAGTGGTTGAAGAGCAACTTAAGTATTTTTTCAACACTAGAATCCTGGAACTCTGCTTTGTCTACAGATTGTCTAACTATAACCTGCAAATTATGAATTAGTATATGTACTTGAACAGAAAATTATATTCTGCTAAATGAGATTCAGTTCGAGAAAACCCACCTCCTTCAATGAATGAAGCAACAAATATTGTTTCTTCTGCTGATTATCAATCTGGTCCAAAATAAAAGGCAAATACTTTGATAGATTACCAACAGCAATATTGCCAAGGGCATAGGAAGCAGCAGACTTGATCTCTTCAAAAGGAGATTGAAACGACTCAATAACAATATTCTCAATATGTGCATGAGAGCTTAGATCTTTCCTTCTTCCTATCTCCCCCAGACATAGCAATGCAAGGTGCTGCTTAGCCTAAATAACAATAACAAAAGAAGTTGAACAAAGATTAAAATGCTATCGGAAGTTGAAATGAAACACAATTTAATGGTGGAGAATTGGAGCAATATACCAACAACTAATGTAACATCCAATAAAAAGCTTGTAATAATGGTGATGCTAAGAGAGCCTAATCAATGATGGAAAAAGAGGGGTACAAGCTGTGACAAAGGGAAATGGCTATGACAAACCCTTACCGTCCTCACCTGAAGTGAAGTCTGCCCTTTTCGTACACAAGAGTCCCCTTAATCAGTTTCTACTAGTAAAGATCAATTGAGCCCTAAATTGTTGACTTTTGATGCTAATTTTGTGTCTAAACAAGATCGCAGTATGGGGCAGGTGATTGGAAAAAGATGTCAAAGCATCTTCCATTGCATGCACCTCTACTGAGTCTCTCCTCATTCTTAACAACCGTTTTGGCCATCCTACTCTCTCCAAACTACAACACTTACTCCTTAGTCTTTCTAATTTATCAACTTTGCAATGTGAGTCTTATCAGTGGGGCAAACAAACTTGAACTTCTTTCCCTAAGCCTTTGAATAATTAAACAAAAGATAATTTGGACGAGATAATTGTTAGGCTCTATTTAATTACATAATGACAATTTTGTCATTAAAAATGTATTCCCTCACGTAAACTATGAGGTGACATAACTTTTAACAACTTTCGTCAAAGTTGATTGGTGAACCAAAATATAAAAACTGGTAAGTTTTGGGTCACAGAGAAGAAAGTTCGGTAAGTTTTGTGTTACAAAAAATAGTTTAATAAATTTTGAGAAAAGATGTTATAATTTAGTTAATTTTGAGCAATATTCCCTTTTTAAAATCTGATCACTGCGTAATTGATTGCCACTCTTACCTCACCACAACCACAATTGAATGATGAGTATTCATCAAATATTATCAGAACACCAAATACTTCTACCATCAATCACAATATAAAAAGAAGATAAAAACTTACTGAGTTAGTGCTGCTGTCAGCTTTAAGGATGTCTGTAAGCATTCTCACTGTTGAGGAACATTTAGAATCTCCAGCAGCAAGGCATAGAACAGCAACACATTGAGCTATTGAATGTAAAGCCTGTTTTGCAACACCACCTGACTGGGGCGATGGTTTAGCGCATGAAAGAAGAGAATCTAGCAAAGCATCAAAACTTGTATTTGAGGTATACACCAGGGCAGCAAAAAAGTTTTGTAGACCCTACCATAAAGGAAAGAAGGTTTGTAAGTATATGAAGTAGCTATATCAGGAAATAGAATCCAAGCATGTGTGGAGTAAGTACCAGAAGGGCTTGCCCCTGCAGCAATGAACTTTTTACTAATGCTAGTGCTTGAGGGAGAACTTTATTTCTAACAGCCAAACCAATGTTAGAGCTACACCTCCGGTCAGCCATCAAGGTGCAGCACAGTTCTAAGGCAAGAGCTGTCATGTGCAAGTCGGAATCACTGACAAAAGCAGTATATGATAAGTATGGTCCAGATAAATACTTCAAAAAGATATGGTTACTCATAGCATAACAAACAATAAACAAGCAAAAGGAAGGACAAGGCACCTTATTAAGGCAGAAAGTTCCACGATGATGACTTCATAAGCAGATGAACCAATTTTATCACCATAAGCAACAATAAGAGAATTCAGTGTTCCCAATGTTGCTTGTCTTAAAGCTCGATTGGCCTATATTCCAAGACAAGGAAACCAGTTAAGAGATTCATCATTCAAGCAGTCTAGCACAGCAAGGACATCACAAGTTTTGAGTACCCCTCAATGACTGTTTAGCCTTCAGTGAGAAATAAAATTCTATGTTACATGGATATGGATATGAGATATTTATCATGATTCAACACCGTGACAACTTTTCATGAGATGTAAGAGACTGCAACTTAATGATACAATATAGATATAGTATATGTGTGTGTGTCATATTAATACATAGTCTCATACACCCATTTATCATTAACTTTGTATGTATAAATACTATCATCATTATGAAGTTTAAAATCACATCCACGGAATGCATAGAGATATCAGATCAGATGCAGGCAACTGAAAGGCAAGAGTTTTTTTCTTGAGAAATTGAAGAGAAACCAACTAATCTACTAATAAATTTGCACCTTTTACACAAAAAAGAGAGCGTAAGAGAGGTAGGAGGCAAGGGTTTTACAAATATATATTCTTTTTTTATAAACAAAGAAAGAAGAGAAAAAAGAGGGGAGGGGGATGACAAATATATATACTTGGCGAAGATGTACCATTTGAAGTTTCATGAAAGAATTAAAATCAGTTTAAAGGTTGTCAGAACAAGTCTGACTCCCTAAAAAACATCCGATTAAGTATTACTTTAAGTTGTTGGAGTGTATGATTAGATAAAACTAATACATAATTTCAGGACATATGAAATCAGGTTAGCAACACGTGTCTAGGCACACATCAGACACAGACATGTTGAGAAAGAAAGTCCATGCATCAATGACCATACCTTGCGCAGGAATGCGGTTAGCTCAGCGATGACATGCTCCAACACACAAGAAAGATCTATCCGAAGAGGAGAAGCAGCAATGACAGCAAATGCCTGGATACAACACTTCAATTTTCAGCTAACCAAATTCATAAAACACACCCAGATACAAACACATTAAATAATGGCAGATCCCATTATCGACATGAAGCCTACACAATACCCTGTAGAATGGGATGTTTAACCCACAAAATTAACTTGTAAATATTAGTCTGAGAAAAAATGTTTACAGTGTGCTAATTAGGATGGTAGGATAGCCTATTACAATCATCACCGCATGATAATAATGGCAATAAAATTACTAGAACTTGATTTGAAACACAAGAAAAGACAGGTTACTTGTCTAACTGAAGTAATCTTCTGAACTCCTAACAAAAGGAAAATGATACAAGTAGTTAGTTCCATCAACCAATTCTTTTTTCCCTCCAACTCAAATATAGATCAACATGTAACCCACAAAAACCTGCCTTCCAGATTGGCTGGCCAATTCCCTTGCACCACTATAAGTATTGCTCGCATCAATGAAACTATAAGCCTTTGATACTAAAGTAGATGCCCTTTGTATCAATTATCAACTGACCTCTATCTAGTAACACAAAACAACAAGCCTGTTTCAATATTAGAGATCCTTCTCCAATACTGGCAAGTGGCAATATAGTTTCTCTTTTTAAGCATCTTATATCATAATGAACACAGACGAGTATAGTTTATCTCTACACTGATGAAAGAGGCTAACCTTCACAGCCGTAAGGCGTGTTATTTCA
>JAYMSY010000205.1:0-14077 GCA_036897685.1 Monsonia emarginata | reverse complement strand
ATAGGCATAAGCATAAGCAGAAGCTTAGGCATAAGCCAGAGAAGAAACTCGGGTCGCCTTCACGTGCTTCTACCATTTGCTCATGCTGATGCAGTTTTCTTGGTCACTCACTCATACCCATCTCTCTCTCTCTCTCACCACCGCTTCATTTCTCTATATTCTATTTCTTGATTTCTGGATTTGTTTTTGGAACTTTCTGTTTTCTGAGATTGTTAATTGTTAATTCTCTTGTTTGAGCGGTTATTTTCTTCACTGATTTTGTGGGTTTTGATTATCTGATTCTGGGTTGCTCTTCTTTTTTGTGAGTTTGTAGGTGGATTTTGTGGAGGAAGGATCCACTTTGGGGGAATCCATTTCTGGTGTGCTTTTTCTTTTGCTGTCCTTTTTTCTAGGGTAAGAATCGAATTATGAGGTTTTGGTCACCTTTTTTCTCGAGTGGTTTCTTCGGATGATTGGATGTAGAAAAGGAGATAAAGTGGTTTTGTTTTGGTATCTAATGGTGAGCGGATGTTCACCTCTTTTTCATGATTCCTGGGTCCGCTAGATTCTAGGTTATGGGGTGGAGGCTCATTTTGGTTTGAGATTTTGATTTCTTCCTGTGGCTTTCCATAAATCCGATGGCCGCACGCACGTAGTTGGAGATTAGATGCTGGAAGAGATAACAGGATAGGGTTTTTTTTGTTAGAAAGAGTGGGGTTTGATGAGAGAAGCCAGAGGGGAAGAAGAGGAATTGAAGGGGAAGAAGGGTGGAGAGATGTCATCCAGGTCGACGACAAACCGGACTAATTGTTCGAGGAGCAGTTCTGCTATCTCCAAGCAGAATGCTCGTGTTGTCGCGCAGACCCCGATTGATGCTAAGCTTCACGGGGACTTTGAAGAGTCTGAGCAGTTGTTTGATTACTCGGCTTCAATTGACTTCAACATATCTAGTTCCACTAGCAATGTCCCTTCTTCCACTGTATCAGCTTACCTCCAAAAGATGCAGAGAGGGAGGCTCATCCAACAGTTTGGATGTGTGATTGCCATTGACGAGCAGAATTTGAAGGTTCTTGCATACAGTGAAAATGCCCTTGAAATGTTAGACTTGGCACCACACGCAGTTCCAAGCATTGATCAGCAGGAAGCTCTGACTTTTGGAACAGATGTCCGGACCCTATTTCGTTCTTCAGGTGCTGCAGCCTTGCAAAAAGCTGCCAATTTTGGGGAGGTTAGCCTTCTAAATCCAATACTGGTTCATTGTAAAACCTCAGGTAAGCCCTTTTATGCAATTCTGCATAGGATCGATGTGGGTTTAGTTATAGATTTGGAGCCTGTGAATCCAGCTGATGTGCCGGTGACAGCTGCCGGGGCGTTAAAATCATACAAGCTTGCTGCCAAAGCTATCTCGAGATTACAATCTCTACCGAGTGGAAACATAGCTTTGTTATGCGATGTCCTGGTTAAGGAAGTAAGCGAGCTGACAGGGTATGATCGGGTGATGGTTTATAAATTTCATGAAGATGAGCATGGTGAAGTTGTTGCAGAAGTTCACAGACCTGATTTGGAGCCGTATCTTGGCTTGCACTACCCAGCCACTGACATACCTCAAGCTTCAAGGTTTCTCTTCATGAAGAACAAAGTTAGAATGATATGTGATTGTCTGGCACCACCCGTACAAGTTCTTCAAGACAGTAGATTGGCTCAGCCATTGAGTCTTTGTGGATCCACTTTGAGATCTCCCCATGGTTGTCACACAAAGTACATGGCCAATATGGGTTCAATTGCCTCTCTTGTGATGTCTGTGACGATCAATGAGGATGACGAAGAGTCAGAAAACGATCAGCAGAAGGCAAGAAAATTGTGGGGTTTAGTTGTGTGCCATCATACAAGCCCTAGGTTTGTTCCATTTCCTTTGAGGTATGCCTGTGAATTCTTAATTCAAGTTTTTGGGGTACAAATCAACAAGGAAGTGGAGCTGGCAGCGCAACTGAGGGAGAAACATATTTTGCGAACTCAAACCGTTCTCTGTGACATGCTCCTTAGAGATGCTCCAGTGGGAATTGTTAATCAGTCTCCAAATGTGATGGATCTGGTTACATGTGATGGTGCTGCATTGTACTACAGGCAGAAGTTTTGGTTGTTAGGGGTGACTCCTACAGAAGCTCAAATTAAAGAAATAGCTCAATGGCTTCTTGAGTATCACAGTGGTAGCACAGGCTTAAGTACTGATAGCCTCATGGAAGCTGGCTTCCCGGGCGCTTCAGTTCTTGGGGATGCAGTTTGTGGTGTCGCAGCTATAAGGATTACTTCAAAAGATTTTCTCTTCTGGTTCCGCTCCCATACGGCTAAGGAAGTCAAGTGGGGTGGTGCAAAACATGATCCTAGTGAAAAGGATGATGGAAGGAAGATGCACCCCAGGTCATCCTTTAAGGCGTTTCTGGAGGTGGTAAAGCGGCGAAGCCTTCCTTGGAAAGATGTTGAAATGGACGCCATCCATTCCTTACAGCTGATATTGAGGGAATCCTTGCAAAATGAGATTGTTGAACCTTCTAAAATGATTGTGAGCGTTCCGCCAGTTGATGACCGGATAGAAAGGGTGGATGAGCTGCATGTCATCACAAACGAGATGGTTCACCTGATTGAGACAGCTGCTGCTCCCATCTTTGCCGTTGATGCTTCTGGTACTATAAATGGGTGGAATACCAAAGTAGCTGAACTGACAGGTCTGACAGTGCCGCAAGCCATTGGAGTGCCCTTAGTGGATCTTGTTGAGGGCGATTCAGTTGACGCGGTAAAGAAAATGCTATCCTTGGCCTTGCAAGGTAATAATATTATTTCTTCTCTAAATTTCAATGTTACCTTTGCACGTTGGGATATTTTGAGAAGCCTACATTTCATTTTTAAAAAGCAACATATCATTTAAGGTAACATTATGCTCAGGTGCTAAATGGTTTTCAGGATCACATTTTTGGAACTTTCTGTCACCATGTTTCTAGTCTTCAACTATATTGGTACTTAGATTTGCATCTGTGACTGGCCCGAGTATGAAAATCCCTTATCAAATGATTTCAAATTCTAGTGTTTCAGGACATTAGGTTATATATTTATACTATTTTAGTAACACTTCAGGGGAACTCTGTTTGCTTGTATGTCTAAATGTGCTTAGATCTATATTTTCTGCAAGTTGTCCGCATGCTTATTTCATTATTCCTGTGTCTTGTTTCCATCTGATCTGATGTTAATATGGCAGGTATAGAGGAGCAAAGCGTCGAAATCAAACTTAAGAGATGTAGTCCAAAGGAAAACGATGGTCCAGTAACGTTCATAGTTAATGCCTGTTGTAGTCATGATGCCAAGGAAAATGTTATAGGAGTTTGCTTTGTAGGCCAAGATGTCACAGGGCAGAAGACGATTATGGACAAATATACACGGATTGAAGGGGATTATGTTGGAATTGTGCGCAATCCATCAGCACTCATTCCCCCCATCTTTATGACAGATGAGGATGGACGATGCTTGGAATGGAATCATGCAATGCAAGTATTGTCTGGTTTAAAGAGGGAAGAAGCCATCCACCGGATGCTTCTTGGGGAGGTTTTCACCGTTAACAATTTTGGTTGCCGGGTTAAAGATCATGACACCTTAACCAGGCTCCGGATAGTATTGAATGGAATAGTTGCCGGGCAGGATGCAGAAAATTTGTCATTTGGGTTCTACGATAAAGAAGGTAAATATGTTGAAGCATTACTTTGTGCAAACAAGAGAACAGATTCAGAGGGAAGAACCATTGGTGCACTGTGCTTTTTGCACGTAGCCAGTCCAGAACTGCAATATACTCTGCAGTTGCAGAGGATGTCTGAACAGGCTGCTAATCAAACGGTCAAGAAATTGGCATATATTCGTCGAGAAATCAAGAAGCCCATGCACGGAATTGCTTTCATTCAGAATCTCATGAAGTCTTCTGACATAAGCAAAGATCAGAAGCAGCTTCTGAAAACGAGTACATTGTGTCAGGAGCAGGTAGCCAAAATTATTGATGATGATGATATAGAAAGTATTGAAGAATGGTATGAGCATCTTACTTCCCAGTATTGCTGTGTCTTTAGCCTTACAATTTTGCAGACTACTTATGAAACTCGTGGGTTCTGTGCAGCTATATGGAATTGAACACTGGCGAGTTTAACCTTGGGGAAGCTCTGGACGTCGTGATGAAACAAGTTATGCTCCTGAGCAAGGAGCGTCAAGTGGAGATCATCGAGGACATACCTGCTGAAGTCCCGTCCATGAACTTGTATGGAGACAACTTGAGGCTTCAGCAGGTCCTGTCTGATTTTTTGGCAAATGCAGTCCTCTTTACCCCGGCATTCAGCGGATCATCAATTGTGTTCAGAGTAACTCCGAGAAAGGAATGTATAGGGACAAAGATCCAGATTCTTCATCTTGAATTTAGGTAATTGTCCCAAACTATTTTCTTTAAGCAAATCCCAAACTAAGCCTTTCTTGCAACAATTATTTTGAAATGCACATAGATTAGATGATCAGACAAACGGAAACGATAGTTTGTTTTTCTGTTAGAAATCTGAAATGGGTTCTGAGTATATGATTAATGTGACAGGATTACTCATCCAGCTCCAGGGGTTCCGGATGAATTGATTCGAGACATGTTTCACCACAGCCAGGGCGCTTCAAGGGAAGGCCTTGGCCTACACATCAGCCAGAAGCTTGTGAAGATCATGAACGGCACTGTACAGTATCTTCGAGAGTCTGAGAAGTCATCCTTTATCACCCTCATTGAGTTTCCATTGGCTCGTTAGATGATTGACTGGAAATGAGACTTGATGACTCGCAAATTTGACCAGCAATCAAACAGTTCAAGACACCACCAAAACGTGATGAAACAGCTACTGCAGCCTGCTAAAACTCAGGCAACTGGGTTTTTTTTTTCCAAGGTAAACATGAAGAAGCTACTGATAGATTGCTTGTTGAATGCTTGACCTAACAAGCTACAATCAGGATGTGTTAATTCTCTACTTTCTTCTAACATCACCACTCTGTACTTGTATCTCATTTTTTTCTAGCATAAAGGTACCTGATTGCATCTGTAAATTAGCAAAAATAAAGAGGGTTGTATGAGCCCAATTTATCTCAACAATGCTCTGCCACTTCCTAATTTACTGGAGGAAAAAATTGTAATATCACCACCAATATAACAAACATGATCTTATTCTTTCCAGTTTGGTGGGTTGAATATTTTTTCTTTGAAACCAACAATTTCTGGTTGATTGCTGTACTGCAAATTACATTCATGCTTTATACATATAATTGATAATGTTTAACTTCCTACTAATGTGAATACACTTGTCTAGTTCACTAGTATTACAATGATGCATAAAAGTTGTGAAGGGAAAAAGACATTTGAACTGTACATGCTGTTACAGAGAAAAGGAAGGTGGCATGTGAGAATCAAGCTTGAGCAATGCCCTTCTTGACTAGCATGTCGTAGACTCTATCGACTTTGCTTGGATCGACTTTGAACAGGTTGTGGGCATCAGATCTCTTGGTAATGTTCCCCTTCAAAGTTTCTACCGACATGGTTTGTAACATGTTGAGGTAGTGTGATGGTAGTATTCTCATCTCACTACAGAGTTGTTTCTCCTGCATACGGGAAGAACATCATCACCAAGCCAAACTTATGGGGGCAAGAGAGAGTAAATGCACAGAGAAACCCATCCTATCTATCGTGAGCATTTCACATAACTTGTTACAAGTGCATAAAATGCTCAACGCATGAATGACACTGGAAAATATTGTGCAGGTAACTACTAAAAATTCTAGAAGTATCATACGAGTTGAAGAGACAATGTTATCTACTCGGAAGGGTAGTACTTAATGATGATAGCTTAAAAGTGGAGTGAAGAAGAAAACTGGTAGAAAATGTAGTAAGGATTCTTACAGTTTCAGAGAGTAAATCTGCCCCTATGCAGCCAGTGATATCCCAATCATCCAAGGACCTTGAGATTGCTTGTTCAGACTTTGTTGAAGATGATTCCATTGCACCAGGCTGTAGACTTGTACTCATCCTATTAACACCACGAGGGCTGCTATTATTAGGCCTTTGCAATGCTTTACCACTTGAAGTAGCCAGGTTGCTTTCCTTTATTCCACCAGCACTTTCTTCAGCTCCTTTCCTCTTCTGCTCAAAAAATCTATTAGCCTCAGCAGTTGTTTTACAGCCAACAGCTCGAGCTTCCTGTATAATCAAGTTCCAAGTTATTGTAAGGGACCTTAGTTTGCATTAAGCATAATTCACTAGTGGATGAAGTAGTGCTAGTTGTGCCCGAGCATTCCTTCACAAATGCTTTGAAATGACATTCTGAAACAGGTGAAAGATGAAGTAGAATGCCTATAATGCCACAAGTTTGCGAATTAAGAGGTTTCATGAAAGTACATTGCACAGTGCTTAGTTTAAATCTAAACAGGGTACAGCAGCCCATCAGAAACTGCGATGGCCTAAAGTTTAGTGGTCAAATAAAAAAGAAAACATGATGACTAGCGACAGTGGATCTGACCAACGTGTCATGGTTGGCATTAACTCGTCTTAGCTGTTCACCCTTTGTGCATAATGCATAATAAGGTAAAATGAAACGGCTGCAATTCTTACGTCGTATTTGAATTTATACATGTCATAACTTCTAGAGACAATATGGTAAGAGCTATGAATGAAACTCGAGTGTGCCAGACCTGAAGTTCTTGTATCCTTTTGACAATCTGATATTCCTCAATTACGCTCTTGAGCAGCTCCTCGTGCTCTTCTTTTGAGTGGAACCGCATGAATACCTTGTAACGCTGACATATTTCCTTTTCTTCGGGTGAGAGGTTCTTCTCGAAAGGATCGGGGTAAAGTAAATTTCTTTCGAGGATAAAATCCTTCCTGCGCTTCCTCTCATCAAGCCTGGAAAAACGTCCCCAGTAAATTGAAAGTCATGAACAAAATGTTAAAAGGCCCATATCTAGAAGTTATTTGATGGAGGTGAAATATCTTGATTTGCACATTTAGTGTGTCAAATCTGTATCAAACCTTAATCAGATACAAGATTAACAAAGGCTACAGCCCCCCTTTCATCACTATGATGCCATCTGAGGTAATGTATTAGGAATTTCCATCGCCAAACTTAGAACCCTTCATCTTGATTAAGCTACTTTCCTTCAAGCTCTTAGATTAACAAGGGGACAAAATGTCTCCAGAACATTTTGGATTTTGTTCTTTTGAACACATCATTTTCCAAAAGAGAAGATGACGCAAATAGAAATTATCATACAGAACATGTCATATTTTATAACAATACCTTTTTGAGTAGATACGCAGCACTCGCAGTTTCATTTCCCGTTCAGCAACGGTGTCCGTATCCTTGAATTCCATATCTGCCAGTAAATGCTCTGCATCATTGTCATATTCAATCTCAAATTCATGCCGTTTGACATTATAGCCGCTCAACTCCATCATGGAAGGTCCTTCCTCCCCCGAAGTCCTAGGTTTTTTCTCTCCAATTCTCCTCTCCGACTGAGATTCTGCAAATAATTTATAGGAGTCATTTCACATTTTTTGTGTAGAGCAAAATACTTGTGATTTCTCTAACTCATTGAAATAAATGAACACCTTATTCCAACTAAACTAATATTTAAGAATCACATCCAAGATTATCATGTTTGCACAATGGTTCACATGACCAAGAACTGATGAACGATCAGTTGAGTCCCGACATAGTAGGAGAAAAAGCAGAAGAAACAGGAAGGACTAGAGAAGACAGATGAGCAGGAGAATAAAGGATCAATAGGCAATCAGTACTGCTCACCCTGTTCACAAAAAAGTCTAAGAAGTAACACAACATAAAATAGTGCCTGGCATATTGGGTATAAGTACACAGCCCTATATGAAATCTGATCAAAAGTAACATCCTAATCCTGACAAAAGTGAGACCATAATTTGGAGGTGCTTCTCCTTAAAAGAGTCGTGTGTATAAACAAATACGAACACTGGTCCAAAAATACCCAAGGCATCGAATAACTAAGAACTGCCGACACATAAAATGCCAAATGCAAAAATGATTTTATCATAATATAATGCATAAAACATACCTTCTACTTTCACAGGATCCTTATTCTGGACTGTGTTGGAGGCTTTCTTAACTGCGCCTGGGAATGTTTTACCGCTGCTTGAACCAGCTCCGGAGCCAATCTCTGACCAAAAAAATTAATATGTTCAAGCTTGAGTTTGTCAATCTATTATAAACATATGATGTCAACAAGTCACGAACAGCATAAAACACTTGTTCTACCTGCTGTTACGCTAGATGAGGATTTATAAGCCGGACCTTTTTGTGATTCTTCAGATCTGATCAAGCATACACAAAGGATCTACAAACAGGACACCAAAAGTAAATATATAAAAATAAAGATCGTAGATATACTTTACTCTAGCAGAGACAGGAGACTCCTCTTTTAGTGAAAGTGTCCCAAGCATGGGAAGTTCTGTACATAACCAGAAAAATCAAAATCAGATTTGAAATCAGAATTACATTATGTATCAAAAAATTGAGGAAACAGGACACTGAGCCAATAAAATTGATAGAATGAACATATAATTCCCTGGAAACAAAGAGTTAATAGAATAACCTAAGGACATTTATTTGCAAGAAATAAACTGAGCTATTAATGATACAAAAAGGTAGCGGCAAATATAGTACAAGCACGCCTATGAGTGAATTTGTATAATAAGCTAGAATGTTCACGAATACACACAGTCAACATTTTTTCTTCACATTTCTTTGACTGAAAAGTTGAGAATAAACTCAACAGATAGAAACTTTGTAATGGGTAAAAAGACTGAAGTAAGAGAACAAATATTAATATGATCAGCAAACTGACCTTTCTTGATTTCGCTATTCCCTTTGGCCATAGCAAGAAGCTCCTCTCGACTCTTGCCCATAACGTGAGATAAGTCCTATAGAAAACAAATGGCAGTAAAACATCAATGCTCATCTCAGTTGCAGCATGACTACATGACTATGTGGAGAAACATCCTAATAGCCTTACCGGAAGAGGGAAGCATGGAGAATTCATGTACACAGTATTATAATGGTCAATACATTGTAACTTGCTCTTTGTTCCAACATGTTCAGAAACTTCAGTCCAATTCCCAAATCCATACATCTCAATACCCTGCAAATAGCACAAGTCATCCTCCGTGTATAACATGCAAATTAATTGAGAAGCGGAAGCATTTTCCACCAGAAATGGACACAAAAACAAACTCCGTATGCAAACAAAGTTCAGTTAAACATACATGATTACCTCAAGAAGTAACATCTCTTCGTCTAAGTTCCAATCTGGACATAAAAGCGGGAAAGACAAATTGTCCTGTAGGGAGAAATATTATCATAGATATATAAGACATTTCCCATTCTGGATATATAAGTAGAAAGGCAAATTGTCCAGTAGGGAGAAATATTATCATAAACATACAGGATATATCCCGTTCCAGTGCATGGTTAAACATATGTGCGCGAAAAAAGAAAGGAAGAGAATGATGAGAAATGATCAGAGAGACGGTTGTAGAAAGAATATAAAACATTTCTTTGACACAAATCAGAGTGGTATTTATTTATAATTGGAAAGGAAGATGAAAGCTACTCCACACGCATCAGACATAATTAAGAGATAAGAGAACCTAAATATAGCCTTATCCAAACAACCTACAATCTAGTATACAAATCCTTTAAAGTTTTAACCTTTGCACTGTACTTGAGGATACATTCTCACAAGTCCAGCCAATGTTGTCTTCTCACTCATCCTTGTAGCACCATGTCAGACCCACACTAGCCCATAGGTGATGGTTGTCTTTCTTACGTATAACTAAATCATATATATAAAGTTGCCCACATCTTCACCTTAATTAAAACTACCTCCAACTTCTTCAAAATGCACATGCCGATCTTAATATTGCCTTTATCTTTATCCCACCTCAACACTCTCTTTTTTCTATACTCTATAGGAAAGTTTGAAGTATAATAAAATTGACCCTGGCTGATAATTTATATGATCTCTTCCATATCAAATAACAACTGAAACCAAATTTGGACCAGTAACAAGCATGCCAAACAGCCTTCCAAGGGAGAATATGTCCTCCACCACTCTTTCAAGATAATGTAATTGGATTTACATGATCACATCATATCGTAAGATCCTTCTGTACAGAGAGCTGCCTGGGGGAATAATTCTCCTGGCAGAGAACATAGTTAAGAGACAATTTTATAGTGGATTCATGGTGTATTTGTAATAGTACTAGTGGGGAGATGGCGGGTCTTCTTGAGTTTAATCTTCATTTTGGCAGGGGCTAGTTGAAGTTTGGCCAAAAATAAGTGGCAGATTTGATTGTTAGCTGGTAAGGTAAGCTCAGAATTAGGAAGAGACTGGACAGCTTTGGTGATGCTAATACTTGGAAAAGCATACATCAAAATCACACTACACCACTAAACTGACAAAGGCAACTAGTTATAAGTGCCCTAAACGGTAAGAAGAAAAAGAAAGGTGCTCAGTAAGTCACTAACCATGACCCTGTATGGATGATTGCTTTTGTGAGGTGTAACCTCAGCTCCCACCGAGAAGCACTCCACACAAAGGTCAAAATCCTGACATCGGGCACACTTAATACGAATCATTCCAGATATATCTTTGTTGCAATAGTTACAGTGGTACAATGCCTTCTTCCCTTGCTTCAATTCTGGACCTGCCAAATCGCAAATGATGAACTGCTATATTCATCTCATTGATCAAAACTAGAGTGATAAAGTTTGCTAATTCAGGTTCAAAGGCACTCCTTCCAGCATGCCTTGTGCATTCCTTTGTTCGTTTTTATTTTTTTTCCCATAGAAATTACTCTTCAATTCATTATCATGTGAATCGTTTTTGGAATGACCTTGGTTAATATATTTTGCTTAGCTGGCTGATTAAAAAAATTATGAGTACCTGTTATTGCGGTCTGTAAATTCTCAACATTTGATACAGTCCTTTTTCTCTTGGATCTACTGAAAATGAAACCAGAACAACTGTTAACTTTCACAATAATGAATTACGATTTAAGCATAAGAAAATAGCATTACCCAGAAACAGCCACCAAATTCACCCAGAAATTGTACCAGGTTACCATAAAACCAGCCAAAAGTCATGCCAACTCAAATGCAGCACAAGAGATACAAAGAAAAGGGCATCATTTGAAACAAAACAGATCACAATAACTACCATCCCATATTATTTCCCAAAGATTCTGAGTTACATAAGGAATAAAATGGTGCAATAAAGTTTCAATTTTCGTTAAAAAGGTAAGGGAAGCGAAACAACGCATATAAACAAACTAATTGTATCCAATCTGAGAAAAGAAAGGTACAGTAGTAATATCCGAGTTGCCCGAAATTTGAATGGGTTACACACCGGGACTGGGAGTTTTCTCAGCAACCAAACAAAGCCCGCGACGTGAAAAATTAAAGCAAAAAAGAGGAAAGCAACATACGAACCTCTGGTTGGAATCGTCGGAATGTGCCGGTGCCGCCCGAGAACGACCCATCGACCCGAACCGCTGAGGAGGACAGAATCGTCGAAGAAGAACGTCAAATGCTTATAAGCGATTTGGGTACTCAAAAATTGAAGCTTTACTGGGCTACCGATCAAATTGTTCGGTACTTCGGTCTCTCGGTTCGAACAAGTGTTCTATGCATAGCTATACCTCCTATTTCGTGTTCAAATGCAGCCCACACTACTACAAACTTCTTACAACTCCAGATTTACAATTTAAGCCTCGTAATTTCATAAAAATTATGAACTTTTCCCCTAACTTTTTTTGTTTTGACTCTTTAGACCTTAGTTTATTTTTCCAAATAGACCTTAGTTATTTTGAAACTAAGTATATATGATCTATAAGTTGTTGAACGTGAAATTAGTGATGTAACTATCAATTTAGTTGTTGAATTTTAAAAAATTCAATAATGTAATTATTGTCGTTCATTTCTATCAATTTTTCCGTTATTTTATTGACGTGAAAAAACAAAAAATAATAATCGTATTAATTGTCATATTATTCTCGACTCTTATTTTTATATTTTTTTATTTAATTACGACCAATTATAAACCTTTATTTTTTATTTTTGTCCAAAACTTCCTAATAATTATATTGTAACCCACAAATTTTGTTGAGTCTTTTAAAAAGTCGTCTTCCTTTTTCCCCAACCCTAACTCTAACCTTAATCTTTATAACTTCTCCAATGGCACTCATTGATCCTCACTCTTTCACCCATTCGACTCGCCACCTAAATCTCCCTCTCCTTTTACTTCGACTTCTCCTCCATCCACACCTCTGCTCTCCTCTCACTTTGGTCCCTTCTATTTCGACGCTCACTCCCTCATCGTACAATCTATCCTCGAACCCAAAATTAAAGGTTGAAACACATAGGAAACGAGGCGGGGGGGTGTTGGCGTCGGGGGCAAGAGGGGAGGAGGGGGAGGAGATGTGGTTAGGGTCAGCGAGAGGGAGTGGTGTTGGTTGAGTTTGCGAATGGTAGAGGAGGAGGAAGTAATAGTGTTTTTGGATTGTCATACTGAGTTTGACATTGTGTTGTGATTTTGTGGTGAGAAGGGTGAGGAAGCCATAGGGTAAGAAGGGCCCAATACCCACCCTTCTCATCGTGTGGAGAAGATGGGTTAGAACGGTGGGTATGGAGGAGATGACCTTTTAAAAAGACCCAAAAATTTATGGGTCATAATATAATTATTAGAAAATTTTGGACAAAAATAAAAATATAGGGACAATTTGTAATTTGCCATAGTTAAATAAAAAATATATATATGAGAGCCGATAATAACATGACACATAGATAATTCATGTGATTATTTTTTTCACGTGAGCAAATTAACGAAAAAAAATGACAGAGATGGATGACAACAACATGGCCGATCCTAACATTTTCTAAACTCGGGGAGAAATATAAAATAGGGCCCTTAATATAATAATAATATTGTTTTTGTTATTAATTACTTTATAAAATAAGACTGTACAAATGTCTACAATTTTCAAATGAGCCAAAATAGTAAAATAATAGTTTACAAACGTGTGATAACACACAACTATAAGACAAAAAAATATTAACATATCATCAACATGATATCTCGTATCCGCAAGACAATAAAGAGCAACATCATCATCATGGTGGCACCAAAGCAAACATCAACTTAAAATCTTCTGTTGCCACCTAAAACATAAACACACATATGATCATGTAAAACAATTCATTCGAACATTTTAGATGCAAAATCATTAATAATAATAATTTAAGTGTCAATTTTTTTTCCAAAACATCATTCTCAATACATAAAATAGCCAAGCCTTTCAATCTTTCTTGTGACATTGATGATCTCATAAAGGTTTTCAACAATTTCAATTTTAAAAATTTTCTTTCAGCAAATGCTACCGTCACAGGAAGAGTAAAGAGGATTCAATAAGCAATTAAGACATTTGGAAGATAATCAAACGACTTTTAGAAAAACTCAAGAACTTGAATAGCTGACATTGACTCGTTTGACAGAGTATTTGCAATATTCATGATTTCTGAAAAAGAGCATTTGATTAAAGATCTAACAAATCATTATGAGAAAAAGTAGATGCTGTTGTGAAATTAGATATTTGAGAGCCACCCAAAGAGCAATTGAAGACTAACAATATTTTGGAAGACAACTAATTGAGAGGAAACTTATATATTTGGAACAAAGTAAGAAAAGCAATTAAAATTTTGGATTGGTGATGGTGTTGCCGAGAGAGGGGCAGGTAGGAGTTTATGTGTTTTTCATTGAGAGTGTGCAAGTGTTTAGTGTGTCATACACTTCATAACAAGACTATATATATAGTCATTTTTAGATACTATGGTGGCAACCTAAACTCACCCTTAATTGACACATAACCCTTTAGTTTTGCTTAGTCATAAATCTAAGCTCACCATCAATTAACACAACATATTCTCTAGCTTTGCTTAGTCATGAGCCATGGTGACAACAC
>JAYMSY010000204.1:0-14090 GCA_036897685.1 Monsonia emarginata | reverse complement strand
AAGTTGGTGCTAGATGATGTTATAAATAAAAGTCAGGGGGCCTTTATAGGAGGGAGACATATAGGGGACAATATCCTTCTGATTAATGAGCTAATTAGAATATATAAGAGAAGGAATTGTTCCCCTAGGTGTATGCTGAAAATTGACTTGAGGAAAGCTTATGATATGGTGGAATGGGAGTGTATATGGGAATTGCTAAGAGGGATGAAATTCCCTAGGCAATTTATCAACTGGGTCAAAGAGTGTGTAACCAAAGTGAAATACACCGTAGCTATCAATGGGGAAAATGTGGGGTACTTTAGTGGAGCTAGAGGATTGAGACAAGGGGATCCTCTCTCTCCGCTTCTATTTGTAATCATCATGGAATACCTCTCAAGGGTGGTATTAAAAGAAGTAGAAAATGCAGAGTTTAGGTTCCATCCAGGGTGTAAGAAGCTGGGTATCACATGTGTTAGCTTTGCAGACGATTCGATCATGCTATGTAAGGCAGATATGCAATCCACCAATAGTTTGATGAGGGCCTTTAATAAATTTTCTGCTGTATCCGGGCTGCAAGCAAATATGCAAAAATCAGAGATATATGTTGGGGGGCTGACTGAAAGTAGTAGCAGGGAACTAGCAGCAGCAACTGGCTTTAGGCTGGGGAAATTTCCCATGAAATATCTGGGAATTCCTGTAACTCCTGGTAGGTGGAAAATTGATGATTGTAAAGAAATGGTGGAGAGAACAATGAGTAGAGTGAAGAAATGGAAAGGGAAGTGGATGTCATATGCAGGAAGACTTATAATGATAAATACTGTACTGAAGGCTCTAAGCAACTATTGGGCCAGCATGTTCAAGCTGCCAGTGACAGTTGTAAATGAGCTAGAAAAAGAGTGCAGGTGCTTCTTATGGGGAAAGAAAACAGCCTCAGTAAAATGGGAAGAAGTGTGTATGGAGAAGAGATATGGAGGCCTAAATATCAAAGACACGGGAAGATTAAACACTGCTTTAATGGGGAAGCAATTATGGAATGTGGCTAGTAAAAAAGATAGCCTATGGGTGAAGTGGGTCAACAAGAAATACTTAAAAGGGAAGAAGGTTTGGGAGGTTCAGGAAAAACTTTCACAGTCTCAACAATGGAAGGAGATACTGAAAATTCGTTCTTGGCTGGGGAGGGGATGGATGGGGGGTGCCAGTATAAGGGATAGTTGGTTGGTGGTGATTAGTGAGGTAGAGAAGGTGCTGCCTTGCCGACGGATGTAGGTTTTCAAATGGGTAAGTTTCCTCACTCTAGGGGTTGAGAGAGGGATTGGGAAGCCAGAAGTTACAGGTGGTGGTATGTTTATGGGGTTGGGAACATGGGCGGTAATGGGAGAAGTCAGAGTTGGATTGGTGTTGTCAGTAGGTTCAAAAATGTTATTGGAAATTGGGGAGGTGGAGATAATGGGGGTAGGTGACGCGTGATGGGGTGATGAAGCGGCGTTGTTGCAGTAACTGTCTTTATCTCTCGAGCCTTGGACCTCATTGGGTGGAGAATTTGGTGGAGGAGAGAGAGTGGGTTCATCGACATTGATGATCTTTTTTTGGGAACTGGCTATTGGGCTTTTTGGGGAGCAATTTTCATCGCCGGTGGATTCAAACCCGCCGGAGTCCGATGAGACCTCATCAGAATCACGTGGCTGTGGGTTGAATATAGGGATAGAGCTCCCGTTTTTTTCCAGAATGCGAACCTTGAAGCTGGTGTTATCAAAAAAGACTGTGGCCTCAGAATTGATCGGACAGAGGGAGGAAGTATGTAGCAGACAATACCCTTGATCAAGGAACAAACCAATGAGGGAGATCAGGTGAACCAGAACACACTCCCCAACTAGGTTTGCAATGTTTGAAAGGGACTCTTGGCTCCATGCGGTCAATGGAAGACCAGAAATTGCAGTCCAACAGAATCTGCCTGGAGATGCTGCTAAGTCCCCAATTTCAGAAATAACAATCAAGTACTGGAATAGCAGTCCCACTTTGTTTCCTTCATGGCTTCAAAGAATTCCTGATCAGCAAAAGCGACACAAAAAATTCGGTTGCCGAGAGAGCTTATGTTGATATTAAGGACCCCTTCATTCCTCATACGGTCCTGGAGAGAATCAGGGTGTACATCTCTGTTCGTGATGGCAATGACACAATATTGGAGGAGCTGGGGGTTGGGTTTACCTTCACATTGGAGGCGTGTAGGAGCTGGGGACGAGGTGCAGATTTTTTGCTTTGTTTCCTTCCTCGTTGGGGATGTGCCAGTGCCAGTCGCCCAACAAACCGCCAACGAGCAGTCTTCGATCTCGAAACCATTGAGGGAGGAGATTGCTCTTGAAGCCTCATCCAAACAAGCCATTTGAGCGAAACCGTATCGACGCCCATTCCTATTGACCGCATTAGGAATTTTGACATCAAGGACCGTACCAAATGTTGAGAAAAGTTGGTCGACATCAGTGCGATCAAGCAAAACAGGGAGGTTGCTAATGTGAATCGGGTTTGGTAGGGGAGGTGGGTTGGGGAGAAGTCTCCTATCTGGACAGGACCATTGCTTAGGAGATAGGCTATCATGGAGGGTTCGTGATTGAGGGTTGGGTTTTGCCCGGTGGAGGTTGGCGGATCTAACCACGAGCCTCTTTTCTTCTAGCCAGACGCCGTCGTACTAGCTGATGATCTCCAAAGCCTCCTGTTCACGGGTGAGATCTATAAACCCATGTCTGGTGCCCGACTTAGAGATTGTGTCTGAGATTTTGATTCTGCTGAGTGATTTGAAGTGCTTGAAGATGACTCTGATTGCAGAGAACGTGATACCTGAAGGGAGGTTGCCGAGGAAAAGGGTGAACGGTTGGGTGTGTGATTTTTGCCGATTGGGGGTGGGTCGAGGGGAAGAGAGAGGAAACCCCATCCGTCAGATGCTAAGAAGAGCCAAAACTTTCCAGTTTACCCAGCTCTTTAAAATCCAATGCTAATTACTAATTAGAAATATTTCAGTTTTATATTTTTGTGGGAATTTTTCGGAGAACACATTCTACAGCATGCCATTTGACATCAGCCACACACAGAGCAGAGCATTAAAAAATGTTAGAGACACACTATCAATCGCCCATGATGTAAAATTCATATCCCATGTTGCATTATCAGTACAAAAATGAGGGATAAGATAATCCACATGAAAAACTATAACATCAATTAAGTACAAGTGATATTCATGGGTACTAGGTATCATGAAGCGGATTCTGTCAGTGATCCTCTAAATTACTAACAAGCTTCTGTTCCATAAGGAAAGCAAATTGCGATATTGTGTGATAATGTTTAAGCCTTAATTTGAAGGATGAAATGGCAAAGCTTTGCTAAACAACGAAATAAATAATGTGCATGACATTGGTGCATTTATTGTTGATACATACCAGACTGACGCAGAGGAATGCATAATTTAGAACTGAATAGATCCTCTCAACTGGGTCCTGCTTCTATTTAGTTTGCGGCTTCATTTTGGTCTGAACTCAAAAGAAGAATTTCCACATTTACTTTTTAAATTAAATTTAATCATCTTTGAAGCAACAGTATAAGCGATTGAAATGTATTGCCAAAAGCTACCTGTAGTGCCATTTGACTGGACAACGGATTCTCGTAAACAGTGCCCTTCTTCCACTGTTATATGAACTCTGATGAGCCAAAATAACTGCAAGAGAAGAAAGATATCCAGAGACATTACTATGAATTGTACAATAAAATTCTGCTTCCCAAGAAAAATGTCCATCCAAGCCGAGTGGATTGATACTCCAGAGCAAATAACTTTTGGAAGCCTGAAATATCGAATATGTAATTTGCTATGATGATAAATTTCATATAACTAGGGACATAACCATTGAATTCAAACCCACGGCCAGAAGGTTACGAACATGAATACATGCAGTGCAAAATAATGCAAGCGCAAGAAGCCAAAGCCTCACTAACTTGCTTGATCATATCAACTGAAATCAAATGGAATCATGGGTTTGATACATATTCCATGCTGCAATGCATGCATATACTTCCGAATTCTTAGTTTCAAAAGAAAAATAAAATAAAGGAGTTTGGCGTTACATTACCAAAACAGTAAAGATTGGTACTTAAATATATGATTTGATGTCTTAAAGAGATAACCCATCAAGGAATGTGATTTAATTTAAGAATAAACCGTACGACATTAGGCAACAATGGGATTCACTAGCAGCAACCCTCATATTAACTATGTAAACAGAAATACATAATCCACTTCAGAGAATACGTAATCCTTGTTTAAAATCTAAGACTAAATGAATTTTTCTTGATATTGTGTCCTGTTTAGATCAAGCACTGATGCAGAATTCTATACAGAGCACTGATTGTTCGCAAGAAGTGAATACACATGCTCTAGATTTCTTAATTGTTCAAAATTGTTGCTTTACTTTCAATTTCCTTACCAAAGACAAGGGTTTGAGACTTGCTTTCATGAATAGAAACTTGAAAAGAAAATAAAGAACTGGTGGTGAATATGACACTAGATGAGGGGAGTGGAGAAACAGAATAGGATCCAAAAGAATTCATGCAGCTGACCTCAATATATATGGGAACGAGGCTTTAACATTGCTAGTGCTGTTCATAAGGAGAATCTGATCAAGAATATCAACGAGCATACCAAACCATGATCATGAGGGTATAGAAAATCTTGTTGCCGAGATTTATAGAATTCTAAATATCATTGAAATATTACTTTCTGTGGATTGATGTTTGTGCCATCATACATGGCATCTAAGACGTGCAACCAGAAAATTTGACCATCATTTTGGATGTTGAATGAGTACTAGCAATTTTCAATATGATTCCAGAGGTTTTGGTCACAGTAGCAAAAAGGACCAGCAGAGTTTCCTTGGCCAAAAGCACCCAATCAGCTTAAGAACACAAGCAAAGATAGTTAGAAAAATAAGTGGAGTGGGGTTATGGAGTTGAACTGGTTCGTTTTGAATAACATTGCAAATGTGACAGACTAAACCGTGAAGGACATTCACCAGTTGATGGAAATGATCATAGCACTCATCCAAATGATTGCACCACATATGGATACATGCGACAATAAGACAGGACGGAGATCCAGAAATGGGGACTCAAGGAAGAGAAGACGATGCTGTCATCTGCAGAAACTATAATTCATTCTGCTCTTGTGGTATATTTCCCTTCAGTCCAGTTCTCTTCACCTTGAGCGGGACCAGAGTTAACTTCCAGCAGCCAAGGATTTTTCTGGGGTAGGTTTTGAAATTTGAACCTAGCATAGCTCTTTATTGCAAATGTGCAAGTAAGTGGCAAGGCTAGTGAGACACACACAGCATATTAAGACCTAGAGAGGAATATTGTTGATAGTACAATCTTAGTTTTCAATCTACTTGTAATAATTACTCAGTATCATAGCAAATATTCACAAGGAGCTGATGTAAGCACAAATAAAAATTACTGATTTCAATGAGGGCTTTTAAAATTAGACCCAAAAAAATAGAATTATCATTTATGCTTTGCAAGGTTTTGGAGGAGTTACACCACCATATGAATTTGAAGTTAATATGGTGTCAAAAACGTTAAACAAAGTACACAGATAATATATCACCAATCATTCTGTGCATAAGTAGTAATATAGTCTACCGGTTAGTTTAGATCTTACAGAATCCATGGTATATGCTCTGTAATTAGTACTAATAAACATATATATCTACAACATGTGATCTATTAGTTGGTGAAGTGAAACAGATGTATTCATGAAATGGATTTTAAGATTTTACAGTGACGCAAGAATGCAAGATATTCTAGTGATAAATGGACTCTGCCATTGCTTGCTTCATGAAATGAATATTTAGCACTCCTAAAAGTTTTCTGTTTAAGCATGCATTTACTGTATGACACTCTAAGATGGCAAAACGGAAAAGTTAATTAAGGGTAGTCGTATTACTCACCAGATGCATTATCTTAATTTGCATTAACTCATATGAAAAGAGAGACGGAATCGAAGGCTAGTCCATATTGTCCCTCTCTTGAATATAGTAAACATTGAAGCAGATATTTAACTAGTGCATGTATTCTGAAACAAGTTAAAGTAGCTAACTCTGGCGGCATGCTCTTGACACCTATTTTTTCCAACTTAAAGTAATCCTGATTAGCATTGAAGAAAAGCTAAGAGTTCAAATATACCCTATATTGTTGAATGTTCAAAGTTTAGTTTGTAAAATTGAAATGACAACCTTGCCTAAGAGACTCCCACAATATGCATCAATGCAAATACAAATGTAAATAAGATGATAAATAAAATACCAAATCAGAGGAGGACAACGTCCATAATTTGAGATTGACAGAAGCCACTAAGCCAGACTGGACTGGACTGGATTCTGCTACTGTGAAGTTCTGATGCTGATTTTTCTCTGCTTGAATTCAAACTGAGAATTTTCACATTCAAGTTGTAGTTTTAGTTTAATTTTCCTTTGAAGTAGCAGTAAAGGAGCCAAAATGATTTGTATCGCCTATAGCTAACTGCAGCGCCTTGACTGCAGAATCTTGTAGACAGAACCCCTTTTTTGAAATATTATATGAACTTCAATTATTAAGTGCCAGAGATTACTGCAAAGGAAGAAAGATACAAATATGTTTAACCATACAATACTATAAAATCAGAACATACTTTTAAGGATGTATGTCAGTCCAAGTAAATACCTATTACGTAATCTCACAAATATTTGAAATCAGATAAGATATGTCAATGCGCAAGTATGTTATGAATAGTGATGCAACTTGATACACACACACATATATATATATATGTATTCAACATTTGGGTTTATTTCTATACCATAAAGTAGAATGAGGATAGAATAGAACCATAGCTCAGAGTGATGTTGTGCAACACTAGGAAATGACTTGAACAGACTAACCCTTGTCAGGTAAAGTTTATATTAAAAAAAATAAACATTTGATCAATTACTGCAAATCTCACCAAATACACAAAATATATGATTGTTTTAGCATGACGGTAAACTCCCATTGGAGTCTTGTAATAACACAAGTTTCATGCATAAAAGTCAGCACCAAAAACCTTTAATATTCGGTAAAAAGCAAATTTTAAGCCTAGCATCTTTATCATATGTCACGCTCCTTGAGTCCCGGGATGGGGCTGAGACTTGCTTGCAATTATCCACTTTAGACCGAGGGAGCTGCCCTGCGTCCACACGAATTTGTTCTCCCGAACAAGAGAACTACATCCTTGCATCCGAAAAATGTGTTTGCAAGGGAGAGGTGTCCACACTCTTTATAAAGAGTGTGTTCTTCTCCAACCGTTGCGGGATGCTACATCATTAACTATTAAATATCATAAACATGATTCCTATTAATTAAGGACCATCAGTTGAGTCCGTGGTTGCATAGCAAAATGAGCAAGTTATTTAGATGGCAAGCAATATTTCTCCACATATGGATGAAAGCACACTTGAACCATCTGTTTACATGTAGCGTTTTTAATGGGGACTGATGCAGAAGACACAATTTATATGAAAATGACATAGGCTAAACAAAACATTTACTGCGGCAAATTAAATAAGAAAAGGAAAGTATTTGTAAGGCTTGAAAGGCATTATGAGAAATGACAATGTAAGCGCAGCAGTTTCACTAAATGAAATGGAAAAAATGGTTACAAGTAGGGCAAGAAAACAAAAAGAAAGACCATGAAGAAACCATCATAATTTTTAACAGCATTACAGAATGAAGTACAAATGGAATTGCAAGGTGGCACAAAACAGAAAAGGTTGAAGGAACAAAACACACAAAGGAAGAGAAACTTTAAACATATTTGGATGGTGGCCTAAGGCCTTACCTAAAATGCAAACACATCAGAGATTTAGTGACATGTGCCATATAACTTATTTGTTTTGAAATAGGGTATCATCCCTAGCAGAACATGTAGTTTCAAGAAAAAGGCAAAAGGAAGAGTCAAATAATACCCAGATTAACTAAATATTAAGTAGCTTAACAATGACAGTTCACCTTTTCCCCCCGTAAAATGCCACCATCTATAGTGCCAAGGATTATCAATGAAATTGCTCAATCATGGCCAAGTCAGTAACCCAAACACACCATACTAAAAGCACACACAAAAAATGCTAGTTGATGCAGAAGAATATATTTCACTGAGCAACCACAAATTATTTAAGGAGTGTGATCCAACACATCCATATGAGAAATAGCTCAAAGGTAAGAGCTTGCATTTCACAGATAAGTTAATCCAACTGCTATACCACAGATGACAGTATCCACACCAGTGTCAGTGTCATCAACTGCTGCTTCCATTTAGGGAAACCCGATTGCCAGATCATTAGCTTACTGATAGCACGTATAAAGTTCTTGAACCCGTGGTTTAAATAAGAATTCCCATTGCAGTCCTTATCAATGCTTATGCATATAACAATCTTGGGCTAAGTTTAGTACATCCCTTTGGCACACTTGATTTTTAACTCTAGATGACAATAACAATCCTTAGTTACTGCTAGAAGCCCCATTATAAGGTCTCTAGAACTATAGATACAATACAAACCACAAAATCAAGAAATACTGATAAGAGAAATCACTAACAAATCTTCTGTAATTTGTTATTCCGAGTCACAAATTAGAGACATCAGCCTGAAATACTTGGCAATGGAAGACACAATAAATGCGGAATATCACGCATTTGCAGCCTGATATATCTGGCATTCAGACTCAGGCAAACAACTTTTGTGGAACTTGGCAATGAAAGCAGAGGCTCTCCTATCAATACCAGGCTCAGCCACACACCAATCTTTGTCTTCATCGCTAGGCCATACCTTTGGCACGATTACTAAATCTTCCCATGCAGCATCACCTCTCACTGGCCTCCTAGGTTTGAACATTTTAAATATAGAGAAATTGGTAGAAAATTTCTTCTGAGCACTGTTACTTCCCATGGTTCCTTCCTATTGAAGACCACCTTAAGCAAAAAGGAAGCTGAACCTCACTGTCTTGGTTTTCCAGCATCAAGAAGCTCACTCAAATTTATAGCAGGAGAATGGCATTGTAGTGGAGAATCCAGAGAATAAAGACCAATAAAATCAAATGCATGGTGCAGATCAAATAACAGTGCTTGTAAAGTATAAGCACGCAAAGCAAACAAGTAGTTCTGGTCCTTAGCTTTTTGTTGGCTTTGATGGGTATTCCATGACCAATAACTTGAGGTCTTTGCAATGAAGATATTTTTCTTTTATAAGCACTTAAGTATTCTACATGACTGGGTCACTAAGAGATTGCATAACAGTGATGAACCTAGATAGTTTCAGCCATCAAAACTGACGTCTTTAAAATGGAATCTAATATTAGTATATTGCAATAAAAACATGAGCACATTTCTGGGTATAATATTAATATTATGCATCACAAGGCATATGGAACTACAAATAATTGAGCTACAAAATGTAAAATATGAATCTAGGGACTAACGCTAAAGAATTGCATTTCATTGATAACTTATTTTTTCTGTAACTTATTGAACTGAGATTGTAATCACAGAGACAAGGATTATATACTAAGAAAATAAAAAGGATGGCATATTAAAACTAAAGAAAGTAAATGCAATCAAAAGGGAATCATTTAAGTTTTTTTTTTTTTTTTTTTAAAAAAAGTTTTTCATGCATTGTTGACAAAGTTGTGTTCATTAAGGTCTAGTTAACTCAATTTGTTAGCTACCAGCATGTGAAGAGTATTGTCCCAGAAACAGACAGAGAACCATAACATCATTACATCCATGACAGGTAAACTGCAATAGTCAAGTTCCCGATTTTCTGGCATCGCGTGCAAGTTTTTACCAGCCTTAAAATATCTCCAAAACCTAATAAGAGCAACATAATTTGAAAGAAAATTTGCATTCCCTGTAATGGAAAGGAAAACACAATTGTTTTAGTAGATCAACCCATTTATAGTTTCCCAGAAAAACAATCTCTAACAACAGAAAGGAATGGTTGTCCTACAACCAAAACAAAACTAGACACTATCCAGATATCCTACACAAACTAGTTTGTTAGCAGGCTAAAGAATTAATCAAGCATGCCTCAATTGTGTGTTTTGTCTTAGTATTATGCATGCACTGAGGCCACCATGAATTTCATTACTAAACATAAAAAAGCATCTTATACATGCCAACCTTGTATCCAGCTTGAAAGTAGTGAGAATATGGCAAACCATGAGTTCTTAGAACATTAGGCTTCTGTAAATAAATAGGGGGCATGACTTTCAAATGGCACATCAAGGGCATTAACCAAGCATAGGATGGATTGCAATCCTTCATCCCAAGCCATCATTTAAGTTCAGGTTGACATGAAGCAAACCTTGAACACATATATTTGCTTCTAGCAGGACACTGCCACTTCGATCACATTTGTTAACTTCAAGCTGGATCAAGACATTCATGCACCTGTGCATTCAAAGCCATAAAACCCAGTATCCAATGCCCCTGAACATCATTCTACCACCACTTGCAATATAAATAATTGCCACAGCCCTCATCCAACCTCCTTGAGGTAAATTCCAAATGGAATAGCATGGAATTGATTCAATTACTGCTAGTCCCTGACCCACTTCTAGTGAAGTCTAAACTCACACTTTTTTTTCTTCAAATTGACATAAATCAGTTGTTTCAATTAATTTTTAGCCTAATCTAAGAGAATACATTTAGTTAGAGGCCTATTTGTATTGAATTAGGTTCGGTTCACGATTCACAAATAACCTTTCGATTCACGAATTGAATTGCAATTTAACAACTTTGCCGCTTACACCATAATTTGCTGTAAGAAGTCAGGTATGTGAAAAGAAAAGAGTTATGATATTCATCAATGCTTTGTCGTTTGAGAAATATCTCTTTGTTGAAAATATTTTGTGGAATTTCTGCTATTTGGATCATCCAATAGAAAGTTGTTTTAAAACTCAAGAAAGAAAAAAAAACTAAAAAGAAATATTCTAGTGCTAATAAAACACCAGACATCGATAATTTTCTTCAGAAACATTTAGGAAGCCATTCTCAATATCAGAACACTATCCCCTATTTGTGTTTTTTCTAATAAGCAAATATCCCCTATTTTGTGTTACAGGGAAGAAAATTATAATAGGCTTGAATTCAGGGTAAGTACAATCAACTTTGACACACTAGGGTCCCAGGTTGTGCACTTTCCATCCTACTCATGTTGCAAATGATACTACTAGATCATTTGTAATTATACTAATTTTGCTCATTATATCCCCAATATTCTCTAGGATTTTTTCTGTAACATTACTAAAAAAATATTACGCTATGATCCCAAAATGTGTTCTTTCTATCTAGGTTGTATTCTTGCTACCATAAATTAGATCTTAAAAGTTCTGTAAGTCATGTTCTTTTTTCAAATTCCATAAGGTTCCCCCATGCTTTGGAAGTATTGTGGTGTCATTAATGTGGCATTTTAATTATATGCTTTGTTGGTACAGGCACATATTATTTAGAGAAGTTTGGAGAGTCGAGATTAGAAGCTGCAGGCGACTGTTATTTTATGGCTGGATGTTATAAAGTGGCAGCAGAAGTATATGCAAGGGGACAGTATTTCTCTAAGTTTTTATATGCTTGCTCAAGTGCCAAGTTATTTGATACTGGATTCAAGTTTATCCAGTTGCACCCGAATGATGACTATGTTTCAGGGGCTAAATATTATTTTCTGGAGAAAGGCGCACTTCACTATCACGGGCTTAACGATGATGAAACCATGATGAAGTTTATTACAGCTTTCGATTCCATGGATTGCAAACGCACTTTCCTGAAGACTTTGGGTCACTTTGACATCCTTTTGTTGTTGGAAAAAGAGTCTGGAAATTTTTTGGAGGCTGCCACCATTGCAAAGATGAAAGGAGATCTTTTGGCTGAGATTGATTTACTGGAGACGGCTGGCCATTTTAAAGAAGCATCTGAGCTCATACTCAATCATGGTTTGGCTAACTCGCTTTGGGCTTTTGGTAACAAGGGTTGGCCCTTGAAACAGTTCAAGGGTAATGGAAAGCTTTTGAGAAAAGCCAAATCGTTAGCTAAAAGTGAGTCGAGTGACTTCTATGAGTCTGTTTGCACAGAGGTCAATATTCTATTGAATGGGGGGAGGAATAATATGTTCGAAATGAAACAACACTTGAGTGCTTCAGTAAGAGTTAAAAATCTGAAAGGTATAATGTTAGCTGCTCGAAAGATCCTTGATGCTCATCTTTGTACAAATGCCTCTGAGTATAAGTGGGAAGATAAATTGGTAGCAGATATGATGAAGCATTCAGGAGAGGAACTTTCACAAAACGAAGTCTGCATTGAGACACTTGTGTACTTTTGGAATTTTTGGAACAAGAAAATTCTCTGCATGTTAGAGCATCTTGGTTATTCGGAAACTCAAGATCTCAACAGAAATGCAAGTTATGAGGAGTGCTGTCTACATTACTTGGGAGTGAGAAAGCATCTCAATAATCAGAACAGCATATATGTTTTGATTAAATCTGATGCTCATTGGATCCAGAATATGGACAAAGAATCTCTTCAAAGACATGGTGATCTCTATAGTATGAATGCTCAACAGTTCATTTCTGCTGCTCGGGGTTACTGGTATTCAGAAGTATTTTTTGTTGGTAAAATGGTACTGGATAAGTTAAGTGCACTTCAGATGTTCTCTGCAAGGAACTCCCTGTCGGTACTTTGGCAATGTGTTACTGCAGTCCACACCTTTGAAGTTACTCATTTTCTTATGGAGTCCAAGTTCTTCGAATCCTTTATTGACATCAAAACCTGGCAAAACCTCTCTGATATAGGGCTGCAATCCATCTTGTACTGGAGAGAGCATGATACTCCAGATCTTAGTGACATTTGTAAAACAACGTGTAATGATGCACACGCATTTCTTGAGAGATGTGCACTTCACTATCATGAGGCTCAAGATAACAAAAGTATGATAAAGTTTGTAAGAGCTTTCCCTTCTATGGATTCCAAACGCTCTTTCTTGCAAACTTTGGGTTGCTTTGATGATCTGTTGGTGTTGGAAATAGAATCTGGAAATTTCATGGAGGCTGTCTCTATAGCTAAGTTGAAAGGGGATCTTCTCATGGAGGCTGATGTACTAGAGAAGGCTGGCCTTTTTAGAGACGCTGCAATGCTCCTTCTCTTATTTTGTTTTGCCAACTCTCTGTGGAGATCTGGAAGGACAGGCTGGCCACTGAAGCCATTCAAGAACAAGGAGAAACTCTTATCAAAAGCAAAGTCGTGTGCCAAGAATGTTTTGGGTGTCTTCAATGAGGTCGTCTGTACAGAGACCAGCATCCTGTCAAATCAAGCTACTAGCTTGTTCGAATTGAAACAGATGCTCTGCGCTTCAGAGAAACACGGAAATCGCAGAGGGATTGTGCTTTCTGCTCGAAGAATTTTGGATCTTCATTTTAGATCAAGTATCGGTAAGTATGAGTGGGAGGATAGGCTGCTAACAGATCTTTCAATGGATTCTGGAAAGGAAGATGAGGTGCTAACAGGTCTTACAATGAATTTGGAACGAATAGCTTTCCAAAATCATTTGTCTGTTGAATCATTTGTTTATTTCTGGAATCTTTGGAAGGATAATATTTTTAATATGCTCCAATATCTTCCTTGTCTTGAAACCCAAGATGCCATTGACTACTTGAGCTATGGAGAATTCTGCTTAAGTTACCTGGGTGTGCGGAGGCAGTTAAGTGATAAAAAATGGGTATATATTCTGCTCAATTCAAATGTTGACTGGGCAAGAAAAGCTGGTGAGGAATCTGTGGAGAGGGAAAGTGGGGTAGTTACCATGGATGCTCTCCAGTTTACTTCTGCTGCACGTAATTATTGGCTTTCAGAAATTCTTTCTGTTGGTTTGAGGGTAGTGGAAAATCTGAAAGCCTTCTATGCATTCTCCGTTGAGAATTCCTTCTCCATACTATGCCAAAGTAAGACTGCCATTCATTTCTGTGAAGTTATGAAGTTCTTTTCAGGTTTCAAGCTTCTTGAATCGTCTAGTGATGAGACA
>JAYMSY010000203.1:0-14095 GCA_036897685.1 Monsonia emarginata | reverse complement strand
AGCAGAGGCAGCCGGAGAAACTTGGCTTCCCATGAGACATGCCCTTTGATGTTGACAACTTTCACCAGCCACAATGGAAACAAACATAACTCAAATTCATATGAATAATCTTAATCTTTTGTTTACTAATCCAACTGTTATACATGTATATAAACGTAATCTAATCCAAATCGTTCGTTTAGTAGAAAAAGAAGTAAGATAAGTCATCTAAACTTTCTCTGATTTTGGCGGACGCCCATCCAACCCTCTGTTTTTTTTTTAATATAACGGTCTACAAAATCTACATGCATATAGACCAAATTTATGGACCGTTTTCCGTATTTTTAAATTATTTCATTATATTTAAATCAAATAATGTCCAAGGTAAATAAAAACTCGAGAATGTTGAATTTGAATGATTATATTTTCGTCCACTCGAACTCGAGATCTCTAATTAAGCTAGAAGAACATTTTACAATATGGCCCATTGGGCCAATGCAGGCCCACCCGAAAAAGCTGTTGTTCACAAACTAGGTTTTGTTTCCGTCTTCGCCTCCTCAAGCTCGCGCCTCGCAGCTCTCTCTCTCGCTCTCAAGCTCTCATCAATGGCGAAGAACAGGAACAAGAAGAAGCGCGACGGTTCAGCTTCAATGGACACAGCAGAGTTGCCAGTCTCTTCATTACCTCAACACGAAGGTATCGATCGTCTAATCACTTCCTCGTATCTTCTCCGGTAACCGGAAATTTATGTTTGATCCGTGCGTGCCTTCTTGTTTCCGCAGCCATGGATACTTCAGAGTCTGGAGCTCAGAAACCAACTTCTGGTTCTCAAATTAGGTCGGTACAAATTATCACTCATCACCAGATCTTGTTCGTTGCAATGGTGATTGGATTTTTGGTTCACTGATTGAAATTGGCAAAGAAAGTTACATGCATCTAACAATATGTATTGTTTGACAATTAGATGCATTGTGAGGTGATGATTCTATGAGAAATTTGATTGCTCTAACTCTTATGACTTGCTTTCTGAAAGCCATTTTGCATAATGTGTTTGATGAGAACATGCATTTGAACATATATTGTTAGTTGATCTTGTTGGTAACAAAAATTGAACAAGTAGTTTAGGACCAATAGTGGAGGATCCTGAGTTTAGTATAGACAGGCATGCTTTAGTTCGTTGGTACAGTCGTATATGTTTCCGCTCCACTCTAGGACCTGTATTGTTCAGGTTGCCTTTGACGTGGTCTGTATGTATCCATTTTATATACTGAGTGCTAGTTCCAAGGTAAATTATGTTGTGGTGTGAGTGACTAATAGTGACGATGGAAGTATTTTGTATGGTATGATGTATGGTAGGATATGGGTGCATGTTACTTCCTCTATCCTAGAATTAGTCCTATTTGACTTGTAGCAACGATTAAGGATACGATGGAGTTATGCCTAGACTTTTCCCTAACACGCCCTCATATCTTCTCACGCGCTAAGTAAGTACTGATCCACTCATTTATGATAACTTACTAATTAGCGGTATATTGGTATTCCATGCAAATGAACTTCCTAACGAGGAAAGTAGGACACTCATTATATTTATGGGACACCATGTTAGGGAAGCAGGACACTCATTTTGGGACGGAGGGAGTACTTCTTGTTTGTATCCCAACTATAATGAGCTTCTCTTAATAGAATCTGCCATTATCTGCTTATGTATGTTGGTCCATGATTGAAATGTTGAGTAGAGAAGTTGCTTTGCTGGAAATATAACTTTCACGGAGTTAGTATCTTCTAGTATCAGGGCTGAACGTACAGTATATTGTGTTTCCGGATCAGGACATCAGTGTATCTGCATAGACTGGATATGAATTGGACATAATGATGACTGATGAGTCTTTTCCATATAAGTTGTGGATGTCTCGTGTTACTAATTGTATGTTTCTAAGGGCGATGCCTTGTGGATAATTATGTTTGTTGAATGAATTTTGACCATTCATCTTTAGTCGTTTCATGTTCTGTTACTTTGATTTGCATGGTTACTGGCTACTGTACTGTGAATGTGAATTGATCTCCTTGTGCTGTATTGATTCTCCCGTGCATGCATAGAAGCTTTTTAATGGTTGCAAATGCAATTTTCTTGAAGCAGATTGAAGAAGGGTAAACAAATGAAGAGAACAAAGAACGTCCGGAAAATGAAAGCCATTGCCAAAGCTATATCTCTAAACGAGAAATGCGAGGAGAAAATAGCGAAGAATGAAAGCAAAACATCGAGAACGAAGTCAGCAAAAATGTTGTACGAATGATGAATTTCCAGTCACTTGGAAGGTTCTTTAGAGCCGTGAAGAATAGAAGACAGTAATTACTGTATTATTATCATGAATCTTACGCCAAATTATGACAAACCCCTCTCTTAGGCATATTTGTATTTTAAAATTTTATTGTTTGTGTATTTAGTTGAAATGTCATGCCCAATTATTGTTTTGAACATTCTGTTTTTGACAACTCCAAGACATCGATGTACTTGACAAACTTACCTCTCAACTAGGAGTGTAATTGAGCCAAATCAAGCCCAAAGTTTGGAGGGCTCGACACGGCTTGAGTTCGGCTCGCACTTGAAACGAATATAAAATATTAGGCTCGAATCGGCTGAATTCATGAGACCCCCTAGTCAAGCCCCATTGCAGAGGTTGAACACCAAGAGCGGGAGAGGACCTTACTCCCCAGTGTGACTCCAACACCCCTCGAGACATGAGCTTGATGAGATGGATTGGACGTTCATTTAAGGATATCATGCAAGAGATTGTTGGACTTTGTTGCGGTGCCGTTATGACTGAGATTTCCTTTACAATATTAGGATTATTCTGATGATCAGGTTAACTTCATTTTTAGTTTGTGTCGATGAATGCAAGATAGAAAAAACTCATAGGATTTACGCACTTTAGCTCTCCTTAAGTTTGATTGTACTCCTTCATACTAGGATTGTAGAGCCAATTCAAACGTATCATTTTAGCCGAAAAGACAACCTCTAGCGCCGAACTTTTCCAACAACACAACATTTAGAAAAGCCTCCTCCACTTTCCCTCTATTACATTCAATCCACCCCCTCCTTTTCTTCTCGGAGATTACAAAACTAAATATGAATTATCAATGAAAAACTACTTGTCACGAGGCACCAAGAATTACGGAATAACCATTTCTTTTTCTATAAAAAGAAAAAGATAACAACAATTAAGAATATAAATAAATTTGGGTTCTTCTAAAAAAAAGTAAATTTGGGCCTTATTTGCTTAGTGGTATAGGCCCATAAACTGTTGGGCCTCAGTAAAGAGAAAATGGAGTTCCAATTTTGTTCACCAATCACCACATTGTTCATCTGTGGAGGTGAAACTCAGATTCTTCAGATATTCTGGGAGAAAAAAGGATGATCCCCAACCCTTGTTTTGATTCACCATATTGTTCTTGTTATCATTCTAATTCATCCAATAATTTTCATTACTTCTAGGTTTTGGATTGTGCTTCTTCAGGTCATGATGAGAATGCTGATGATCCTCAGCTCCATGGAGGTTTTGGGGACCCCTCAGAGGTTGAAGAACACAATGTGGTCACTGCTGCAGGTAATTTTCACTTTCCCTTCTTCTCTTCTGTTTGGTCATGAAAATGAGATTTTGAGAGAAACCCAGGTTCAGTTTTAGTGTTCATGCTTCATTTCCCTTCAAATTCCACCAAATTAAAGAGGAAACTTTGGTGGGTTGGGAATGAAATTACATAAAACTCCATATTGTTAATATCTCAGTACACAGTTAAATAAATAGAAGAATCAAGGGAAGAAAATTTAGGAAATGTTGGCTTGTTGTGTATGTTATGTACTCTGAAAACACACATGCATGGTTGATGCAATTTCTGAGGAAGAGGAAAGGTCATTGCTTTATCTGGATTCTGAGCATAGCTAATTTACTCATTTTATAATGACTAATATATGGATTTATAACTGTCCTTCAAAAAGAGTTTTCCCCGCATTTGCACTGAGCCCTCGTTTGATACCAACTATGATATTGGGGCACACGAAGCACCTAGTTTAAGGCAAAGTTAACTAGGAGACATTAGTGTTTTAGCGTAAATAGTCTATACACTGACAATGAATCAAATACTTATACATGCGTGTTTCTCAAATTGTATTTATTTTCATACAAGAAGCATATAATAAACAATGAGCTACACTTCCATCAGTTTGCATGTTCCTTTTCAACTGAACTTCGCCCTTACTATCATATCCTGTCTTAATAAATGTGATATATATAAGTCAACAGAAGAATCTGAATAAGGATCTATGCTGACCGGAGAAACATCTGTCAGTTTTTGTATTGCTCGACGGGTATTTCTGTATGTGACTCTTCAGTTTCCGTCTGTTTTCTTATTGGGATTAGCACACAACAAGATAGCTGAAACAAATTCTTAGAGATCCTTTTACAAATGTGCTTAACTGAATGGAAAATTTGAAGTTTTCCTCCATATACTTAAGACTGAACTTGTCTATGTGTATCAAATGATTCAAAACTCCTCTTACTTTGGCAGGGGATACTTCAACAGGACCCTTCATGTACTCACATGTTGGCTGAAAGGCTATACAAACAGGTAGTCGGGTACTGGCCCAAGACTGAAGCAGCTCTAATATCATGTTAAGTTACTCCAATCTAGCCCACAAATCCGCCACCCTAAGCTGATAGGAGGAGAGTTTAACTAGTTTATCTAGTGCCTGTATACTCCACATTGAAAGTTGTGGCGCTTGAGATGCATGACATGCTATTTGGGCCGTCCCTCCACTTAATAGCTTAAGCTCTCGGGTTGGGGTATTGGAGTAGAATTTAACATGGTATCAGAGCTGGTTTGGTCTTGGGTGTGTGCAATGTGCATCACGTTTGTGTCTGTGTGTTATTCTTGGACCATGTGCAAAGCAGGCAGTACGTATTATGTTGTACATCATGTTTATGTGGGTTGGATTTGAAGCTAAATTGGATGACTATTGATAAGTATACTAACCGTCTTACCTCTTTCCTCAACATTGTTTGTTGTCTGAATTTGACATGTCAATACCTCAGTTTTTCGGTAAGCTGTCTGCCAAGTTGCTTGCAGACCTTATAGAGTTGGAGACTTTTCCCTATATCATGTATCGTTGTCTAAGAAACAGCTCTGTATCAAGATGCTTGTGAATGGCATGGAAGGTAAATTGCCTTTTACCCTTTTGTGTACTTCGTTGTTTTCGTGCATACTCTCATTCTTTGTATTTGTTATCTCTGGCATTACTCACATCGTCTTATGGAATTAAAGCCCAACATTCAATGCAATACAATATAACTAACTTATAAAAATTTCCTTTAAGAATCCTCCTCAAGTCCAGTACTGCCAGCCACATTAATCCTATTTCTACAATTAGCTATATGAAGTAAAACAAGTTTTGGAATTGTTGTGAAACTAGTTATGCATGATAAACTAATTAACAGGCCAGGTCACTCAATACATTGCTGTATTTGTTAATAAAACAGCCTCATTATGAGGCTCAAATTTGTATGTTCAATGAATCAACAACTAAACCTATGCAATGTAAAACATGAATAAAGGAACAGTTACATTAACATAAAAAATATAAACCAATTGTCTTCACAAGTAAACATGCATCATGTGAAATCTCAATTTGTAACTCCCATTGTGATAGTCTGACTTATTGTTATTGGTTTTCTATCCTTTTTGCTTAATAAAAGCAGTGCTTGACCGTTTCATGTCGGAGTGAAAAAAAAGCTGATAACATGCCATACTCACATGGGTTGTGACTGCCTTTTTGAAGATGAGAAAAATCTAAAATGTTTTTTTGGATAAAAATAAAAAATGTATTTTGAGTCTAGTTGAAAATGAGTGTTATGTTATGCTTAGTAGTGTATGCTACATCCAAAATGAGTGCTTTTGCGGTGCTTGGTTGTGTTACTAATACCGAAAACAGATACTGTTCAATCATTTCTATGATAAGATGGACTATAGAAATACTCCCTTCGCCCCAAAACAAGTGTTTAGTTTAATTTTGAGCAAAAATTAAGGATTAATGGATTTAGTAATTGACTTTCCACAGCATGCCCCCATGACCTCCCTTATGTTATCCCATTGAATTGTTATAACCAATTCACACAAAGAATATTATTGGTACGTTGCACACAATTTGTTTCAAACAAAGGAAAGTGGATACTTATTTAGGGATATGCAGTTTAAGAAAGGAGGACACTTATTTTGGGGACGGAGTAATTAGTACCATATTAGTTTTGCTGAAAAAACAAAGAAATTTGTTTTGCTGCTAAGTCAATCCGCATAAAAAGGTGTAACAGAAATTAATCGTGTCAAATTGTGTAAATAAGTTGTTTCAAATTATATCGAGGCGGTCTTGCGCTTCACTTATAAGTACCGTTCTCATCTTACATATTTCACCACCTTTATCCGTCTTGTCTATATCATTGTGTGAGTTTGTTTTCTTAAGACCATAAGCTTTCTTCTTGTTCTTAATCTTTAAATCATCATTAAATGGCTTCATCTTCAAACGTGATTGCTGGCTCCTGTTTTCACTGCAAGTCCTACTCACCTCAACTCATGAGTGGCTGGCCATTGCACTCTGGTGGTCATGCACATCTGTGCAACCGATGCGCGTAAGGGTTTTTACAGGCTAATGCTGTATTTGCCTTTGTCTTTCATTTTTTGTTAGGTCGGTAGGGTTTTAAACTGTACATTTACTTTCTACTGGAGTCTAGGTACATTATAAGGGATAGTATCAGTTCTTTTATTTTAATTTGTTTATGGAAAATGTTTCCAATATTGATATGTGTGTAAGTGTTTAGGGATTTGGGATCAATGGGATGTTCTGTCGATATATGTTGGTCTATTGTCAACATTCTTCACCACTTGCTTTTTGTTTGGACTTTGGACGTATTCTGACTTATTGTCTCAATATTTTTTTCGAGCTTGATATTTGATTGGTTTTACGTTATGTGCATGCTCATTACCATATTATTTATGGATCATGATCAGTGCAAAGATGTTTTGCTCATTTTCTTGCTTCCCCGCTTTTTAATTAATGCATTTTTGTCGTATTTTATGATTGAGTCTATTTGCATGATTGATTGGTTTTCATTGTGTTTGCATATGGGAGATCTATATGAGATTTATTTTTAGAACAACATTTATTAATTCCATGATTGTGGAGCCAAGATCTTGCACGGGTGGAAGCAAATTTTTTGTGTGGATATTATTTGCTCTTGGCCTTTTTCAACGTTCAAATGCTGATATAACTAATTTGTTTTGTCATGATTAAAAAGCATAATTTTGAGATGTGATAGCATTTTATAAGCAGTGTTACTTTGTATTTATTACTTTCTTGATTCCGTAAATTGATTCTTGTATTTATTTGAAAATACTTGAAGCTTACTAAAAAAATTTATATGCACCAATTTGAGTGACATTTGCATGAAGAATTTTAGACAGGATTTTGCTTTCAAACCGCATTTATTATTTCCAAAATGGTATTTTTATGTTTAAATGCAAGCCATAAACATGATTTATCTTCTGCTTTCTGTTCTCCGCGTAACTTGATTACTTCTCCATGATTTCAGTGAAGCATACCATAACGAAACTTTCTGTTCCATTTTCCACACGAGTGTTGAAGGCTGGAGAGATTGTATTGATTGTGATATGGTGAGCCGAAACTTCTATTTGTTTGACGTTTTGTGTTTTAAGCATTAATATCTAATGTTGATGAATTATCTTTTAACTGTAATATTCAAACTGTAACCGTTTGTTCTGTCATTGTTTGTTAATAATCACGTGCAGGCTCTGCATTGCGGCTGCGTTATGTCAGCCCACATGTATGAAGAATGGGATTTCGGAGGAGTCATTTGCAAAAAATGCGTACACGCGTCACATAGAACCACGGTGAGAATCAGCTATCTTCCACTCACCTTTTAATATTGAAACCTTTAGTCGTTAATTTACAAATATTTGCTTGATTAAACTGGTACATCAATAATCTTTAAATTTTTGTTTCTAATTTCTACGTTTATTGAACTGAAATATAACAAACAAAGAAGTGTGAAAAATTCAAAATATATAGAACTGAACTGTAACTGACATTGGAACGAGGTGAAAATATGGAAAATTAGTGGCGGCCTAAGAATCTTTGCCTACCAACATTAATTTGCAACGGTCATTTACGACAGCCGCCATATTAAAATAAATTCAAGTTTAGATTTGTATCTAAGAGAAAATGGGGTTATCTAATTGACAAAATTATTTCAAAATGAATTTGGAAACTCAATGAAGCTAGCTACTCAACCATCGTACATGTTACCATTTAAAGTCAATTCATAGTTAAGTTCATTTAAAATTAAACAAATATCACATTCACGCACATATTTTAACTTCATTCCTAGAATTACCTCAATGCTAGCAAATAAAGGAATTTGAACTCAATGCCGGCAGAATTAAATCGTAATTGAAAATGCAAAATAGTTGAGATATTGCTAATCTGCAACAGCCTAACTAGGAATTCATATCCAAAATTAGAATTATATGTAATGGAAAATAGGCCTACCTTAATGACAATATGTAGTTATAATTGAATTGAATTGCAAAAACAGAATGATGCTAAGTCAACCTAATCATATTGTACCACAGAAACCATTGCCATATAAGCTTCATTAAATCCACTTCTATGCGGAAAATATAATTCCAGAAATTTTCCTTTCCTTCATCTTGTTTTTTCATATAAAGTTTTTATTTAATAATACAATTATGATATCAGGAAGTACCAAGGGTGTAACCAAAACATATCCTCCGTCATCTAGAAGTTAGAAGTTTAATCTTGCTTTGACACACTTAACTCATCACCAAGTAATCTAAGAGTTTATCATGATGTTATTTTAATTGTTTCAACTTAATTTTATATATGCTATAGAGTACGGATGCTTCTCGACCTGTTTTTGATCTGAATGCTGATCCTATTGACCATGAAAATTTGGAGGACCCCTCAGAGGTTGATGTTAATGATGAATCAGGTACTGTAGTTCATGCAGGTAATTTTCCTTTGCACTTTTATTTGTTCATGATTGATTGGAAATTGAGAAAAAGGCGGGTGCTTTTTTATCGTTTATGATCATTTCCCCTCAAATTAACCTGATTTGATATTAACTTTTGGTGGGTATGGACGATCTTTCCTAAAATTTATCCTGCCTTGATTTCTCCACATACAACCCAGTACTGTTAAAATGTACATGAGAAGGTGAGTGTCGAATTGACGAGACATGTTATTTTGATGCATTTGTAGGAAACGAAGAAGCAGTAGGGAATGATGAGGAGATTGAACGTGCCTCACCAGAGTATCCTTTCTGTTGATAATCAATCGTTTTGGTTCCAAATTCATTCTATTCCTGTTATTTTACTGATTATCATCCTATCAACAGTGAACCCTTGACCATATTGTAGTGCCAACTCTGTTATAATATTTTTGTTTAATAAAGTTCTGACTACTAGCGATACGGATCTAAAGTTGGGACGACTTCTGGTACCAAAGAAGCATGCACTGGTAATCCTTCAAACTTAATGACATACTTTATTGTTAAGTTTTCTCATCTTAATCACAGGTTTAAGTCTGCATCATTTTCATAACTGAAGTGTTTTTGTCGTTAAGTTTCTCTTGTGAGGTTTTGTGTGATGCATCATTTTCGTAACTGAAACCATTTTGTCAGCAATCATTAGTCTCAGTCACATGCATCAACACTCTTCTATGAATCAACAGTTAAACTTATAAACATGGTAGAGAGCGAATTGCACAAAATAGATATATAAATAATCAGATCAATAGAGATTAATATGTGCTGATTTTCTTTCAAGTAACAAGATATTATCATGAGAAACTTAAGCTTTGCATCATGAGAGTGATTAATTAAGCTATTAATTATTGAGTATTTCTCTTATTTTTATTAGTAACTGACTAGTTAATAGCCATGCCAGAAAAACAGAAACTTTGTGCAATGTTCACATGGTTCTTGATGAACAAAATGGAACTAACAAGGAAACAAATTATAAACCATATCCGTCGGTTTCAAAATGAAAGTTTTGTGATGGTCATTTGTGCCCATCCCTCCGAGATTCGGATACTGCCAAATCCTTTAGTTTAGGCCACCTGAAAAAAGGGAAACCGAAATAAGTTGTTGAGAGTCGTCCAAAGTAAAAATTTAAACAAGGAATAAAGTCCAAAATAGTCCCTCAAGCATGCATTTTGGTCCAATTTAGTCCTTGAAACATATTTTGTGCCCATTTAGTGCCCACGGTATGCAAAATTTACCAATTTAGTTCATAACGTTAAATTCATCACATTTTCATTAACTATTTATTGACGTGAATAGTTTTTTTGGAGGATGACGTCTCGTTGGCATTTAGGTTTTATCCTATCATCATTTTAATTTTTTTTGGAAAAAAATTATCCACGTCAGTAAAGAGTTAATGAAAAATGTGATGAATTTAACATTAGGGACTAAATCGGTCATTTTGGCATAGTGTGAGACTGAATTGGCTCAAAATTATGTTTCAGTGACTAAATTGGTCAATTTTGCACAATGTGAGCACTAAATTGGCACAGAATACGTTTCAAGCACTAAATTTGACCAAAAGACATACTTCAGGAACTATTTTAGACCTTATTCCTTTAAACAATACCAATGTGGTATCAGGATCATGCCTATAAGTACTGCTCTGGTCTTCCACAATTCAATTCACCTTTCCCATTGTTCTCTGTATCTTCCTATGGTCTTCTTGATTCCGGAAACAAATAGCCTTGTTTTTTTTCTTTTTCTTTCCCGACTTATCAAATGCCTTCTTCAACCAGCATCCTTGAATTATGAGGCCTTCACTATGTCTAAAAGATCAAACTCTGTATTCACTCTGTTTGAGAAAAAAACGCAGTGATGATTCCAAGATGACGCATCTTGTGATACCAAAAAAAAATTCACTGGTAAGTTCCGTGTTCATCAAAGACGTTTTATGGGGTTTTGTGATTTTAGCTGCTTATATTGAAAGATTGATATTCAATTTCTGATGCTTTAGAGCTGCAGTGATTAAATGCATGAACATTTCATTTCTTGTCACAATGCGTATTAGGATTCCGATCTGAAATATCTGTTATCTGTTCTGAGATTGATATTCATGATATGAAACAGGCTCATTTCCCAAAACTCAATGAGCCAAGTGGATTCCCCTTGAAAATGAGGGACGAAACCGGAGGAGAGTGGGACTTCCACTACCATTACTGGCAAAATGCCAAGAGCAACATCTATGTCCTGGACGGGCTTCGGGACTACATGATTTTGAAGGAATGGCAAGCAGGAGACATGGGTAATTTACATAATCTTTTAGATCTTAATTGCATGACACAATCCATATAGATTGGTTTGCATTTGACTATTTCATTATCATTCTTATTGCATCGGATGAGTACAATTGGATTTTCTATCTCTCTTGTTTCCCATACATTATTCGTTAAGTTTATTGATAGTAGCGTCTATGGGTTGTGATTTGTGAACTTATCAGTGGAGTTCTACCGGATTGAGCCCAGAGGGGAGCTGGTGATCCTCACAAAAAAGCTTTCTGTTCACCTTCCTCCTGCCCGTCCGCCCCCTCCTCCTTTATAGGTACTAATTTCCCGTCAAGTCATGCTCTGATTATGTAATGTAGTAAAATCGTGATGCACAGCAAGAACAAGAAAGATAGCCGAAATTGCAAGCAAATAACAGAAAACCCCAGAGAGATTTCCAGTTCAATTTCTTCTGGAATCAAAATTCAAAACTACAACTTAACATCATCTCAGGAAAAGAAAATAGTGCTCAAACATAAACCCCAATGGCAAAACTGCAAATAAAAAAAGGCAACAAATTACGAGAATACCCTGGGCCAGAGAAGTGCACCAAACACCCTTGAAATGCAAAAACATCAACCTGCCAAAAATCAGCTCATTTTGAATTTTCTCCGCGCTCGTGCATCAAACTGACTTCTGCTTTGGATAATGTTGACCTTAATGTTTCATTAATTTACCTGATTATGTTCTGATTTGTGGTGTTTGTTTGTTTACCTTGTCAGGATTTGTTTTCTTTTCAACATTCAAGTTCTTTTATTGTTTTTCTCCTGCTATGAGGCCAAAACTCTCTTCATGCAAAAGAATCAGTGAAGATGGTGAGGGAGTGAAGAAGAGCTAGGAAAAGGAGATTACAGGTCAACAGAGGTCAATGTAATTTCTGAAAATAGTGGGAGAAGACATTGTAATTTATAGCATTCAAATGTATAATATATTTTTTTGTCTATGATTGGATGAATATGTAGTCTTCTTCAATCTTCATCATGATATATAATGTAGAAAATTCATTGTTCCTCTACTTGTGATGTGGACTAGGTACTAGACCTTATCACTTTTGGCCCGACCCGATAGACTCGTCTCAGTTCGGCCTGATTTTTAAGTATTTGGACTTAAGTATAAGCCTGTGGATTGGGCTTGAACTCAAACTTTAGGCTCGAAGTCAATTAAGGGTCGGACTTGGATTAACCTAAAAAAAATCGAGACGAGCCCAACAAGACTCGATATTTTATAGTTTATATAGTAAATTTATAGATATAAAGTGTAATAACATAGGAGTATATAAATTTTTTCAAAAAAATTCACCGCTATTTGTTTAATATATATTGTCAATGCAAATTCAAACAAATGGACAACTATTTACAAAATTTAAGATTCCTACTTCTCAATGTGAGTCCTACGCCATCACAATTACATTTCACAAATACTATCTCACATGTAATTCCTAAATCCTAATCTATACAAACCACACCACCCACACGTGACTCCTAAGTTCTAAATACTGAATTTGTGATGGACTTGTTCATTAACTATATAATAACTTTTTATTGAATATAAACTATGTATTACTAACTTTAACCATATCCGTTGAGGCAGGTTTGACATATAAACGGCATGACAAATCTAATAGGTACCCGACGAATATAAGTACGATTGTCATTCCTAATTTTAAACGTGTTAAGTTTCATGTTACACCGAAGTCTTGTCATCCATTGTCTTCAACATCTTTCAGTCCATTCCGCGTGACATGGAGCTCCAATCGAGTAGATAAAAATACACGAACCTTAGCTATGTGGATCAATATGGGAGAGACACAACACAAGGCCAAGTTGAAGACAACCTAGCTAATCCAAGTGACAATTTTTTTGGGTAAAAAATGACAAAATAATCCTATGAGAAAGGTCAGGTCGACGAACTGCAGCTGACATGCAGCTTGTCAACTTGACAGACGAAGTCAACTGTCCTCCTTTCTACCAGATACCGCAGCTATTGACTGTCATAATAACGACAACTAACTACGCAATCAGTGTAACAGCTCGTTAAATATGTTCTTACTTTAAAAGCGAAAATATATCTTGCAAGTTGAAAATGAGAATATATTGGGATTTGGCAATGCGAGAAAGATATATATGTTTAGAGATATATATGATACATATATTCAATATTCTTGTTCTACTTTTCAGGCTTCGTTGGCCTCATGCTTACAGAAAAAATCCATTAGGATCTTCTATTTATGTCTATTTTTTAGATTCCAACCAAACGAGTAAAAAAAACACTACTATTGTCCCGATTTGGTCATCTATATGTATAGATTCCAAACTGTGAATTTTATTACAAAGTTTTCAATTTTGATCAATAGTCACGTGTTGTTATTCACTAATTTGTAATCCAGTTGAACCGACATATGGTCCTAAAAAAAACCGACATATATGAAGATGTTTAAGTCGGCTAGTTAAAAGTGTAATAAACATGTAAATGTTCAATCATTTCGCAATTTTCTCAATCAATGCCATGAATTAAATTTCAACATTAATATTTAACCATCGAAAGTGGGAAAAATACACACTCTACTCTAGTGTTATCTTATGCTCAACATAATTGAGAAAACTCTTCAAGCAAAAAAAAAGTGGAATTCCAACAAAACTGACCGATTCACTAAAAGGAGCAAAAAGAATGGGTCATCTAAACCCACAA
>JAYMSY010000202.1:0-14097 GCA_036897685.1 Monsonia emarginata | reverse complement strand
AAAATGAGAATTCTTAATTTTTGCAAATATTCAAATGGGACACTTATTTTGGGACAGAGGGAGTATGTTTTATTGTGCATTGACAGTAGCATTCTCTCTCTCTTTTCCTTCTTACCAGAGTCCAATGTACAACTATATTTTAGAACAAAAGGTACACTTTGTCCTCTCTCTCTCATATTTAAATGACTCAAAATTTCAGGAGACATTTATTTTGGGGCAGAATATTTTAGAAATTATTCTTCTAATGATTTATGACAGGATTGTTATATGATTCCCATGTGGACTTGAAGAAGTCTGTCGAATAGTATAAATCATGTTTCAGTCATTTGCTTAAAACAAGTGGGCACAACACAAACATGACATGCAGTTTTGGTAAAAACTAAGTCACAACATGTAGAGGATCCATTTTATACTAAACTAATAACTAAAGATGCTATAAAATATGTTTTGTATTCATGCATGATGCAAAGCCTTATATGACGAAATATTTATTTAGGATGTCAAAATAAAAACCAAATTATGTAGAAGGTGACAGATGAATATGGAACTGAGAAGACTAGAAACTAATGCTTTTCTTGAAAGAATTCCAATTAGTATGTGTTGAAGAGAAATAATTTATTTTCCCGATTTCCTTGAATTTGAATCAAATCTTAATAAGGTAAGGTACTTTATATGTAGAAAAGGGAGAAATATTAGAAGGAAATATAATCTTATAAGTAAATATTTAATTGCTGTTGCAGAAAAGAAATGTTTCTTAGTTAATGTCACGAACTCTTATGTATATATTATATAATTGCTCAAGCTCAAGTTTGTTTCATAGTTTTGTTACAGATAGATTTGTCTCAAGTGCACAGAGACAAAGTATCAGGACAGGCATCTGCTGAAATTCGTCCATATCGACAATATAATCGGAATCCTGGGTAAGAGTTCCATATATCAGGTGCTATCTGTGGTCAGCGTAATTGGATGTTATGTGAACCTCTGAATGTTAAAACTTAGAATTTGAAACATACTGCAGGGACCAATCTGCCGATCACTCAATTCAACCTCCATTAACCTTAGAGGGGAGGGAAGTTGGCATCGACACGACCAATTCTCTTGCAGTTGGCATCGACACGACCAATTCTCTTGCAGACAGGGAGAAACATAATGAGAATATTTCTTCTGGGAACCTGTCTCAGTGTCAATATGATGCTAAAACTATGCTAAATGCGTCCAGTGGATCTCTAATTGATGGGCTGTGTGATAATGAGAAAACTGTTCCGTGTGATGAAGTGAAGCAAGAGACTCCTCAAAATGTAGTAGACAACATTAAAGGTGAAATTGGATCTGCTTTGTGCAATTCAGTTGATAGGCTTAAGAAAACTTCTAATACTTCAGGTAGTGACTTTGTGTTTTCAGTTGATAAAGTGAACAAAGAGGTTCAGAAATGCACACCAACAGTGTCTCCGCACGCTGAAGATGAAGATGCTCTAGTCTCTCGTTTGAATCATGGGTCATCAAATATAGCTGAATGTGGAACAAACTGTACCAATGCCCGGATAGATACGGACTCCTTGAACTCTTTGATCTCATCATTTGATCCGTTATGCAAGAGTGAAACCGTTTATTCAACAGAAGTTTACTCTCATAGTTCAGACATCATCCGGTCCCAGTCAAAGGGTGACAGTGAGCAGGACTGTTCTTCGTATCAAGTTGATGTATGTGATGAAACATTTGAAAGTTCATCTCCTGATGAGCAGCATGGAGATATGACAGAAGGTGAAAATATAGAAGATGATCAAGCCTTTCTATCTGCTTTACATGGCAATGAAGATGTCCAATTGCAATCACCAAGTTCTGAAGTTCTGAATGATTTTTCTTCTGGCTTGGGTTCTGAGACCATTAGTAATTATAGACCCTTTTATGATCCATCTGTTTGGACTCCAATTGAAATAGAGACCGCAACAGGAAAACCCGACTGCACCGTTTTGGAGCACCCTATAAAGCTTAGAAGCACATATACAGAAGTTCAGGTAGATGTATTTAAGCTCTCTTTTTTAGAAACAACTTGTTCTTGTGAACTTTCTGTTTCTTTGAGTACAATAATCTTAAATTTGCAGTTCTATGTTTCTGGAATTTTGCAGGACTCTTCGGGGACGAGAGATTCAAGTGGGGAGCCCATGGTGACCAGTTACAACAGATGCTTTTTGGGAACAGTTGATTACATATGGTAGGTACACTGAACAGCTTTTCCTCTAGTGTAACTATGTTGTACATCATCTGCTGACACTGGCTGCGAAGATTTAAAGTGATTAAAAAGTAGAACGATCATGCAAAAAAGACGTTCTCTCATTTTATGGATCCAAAAGCACATTTTGTTCTTGAATTATAAAGACAGAACAAACTAAGATATTATTTATTATATCCAGGTGCTCGGAGGGTCTCCAGACTGTTAGGGTTCTCGCTCCAATACCCAAACATGCTATGCAACAGACTCCGGGATTCCCAACAAAGGTACAAATATTTTAAATTTGAGTTTGTGCTTGATGTTTATCAAGGCTGTGCTTATACCATAATTTTAATAGTCTTTTTTTTTTTTAAATCTGCACTTCCATTTTGTACTGCTGATGCTGTTGAGTTGTAATGAGAGGTCCCCACCTCATTCAAAGAGCTACAATTACTGTTCATGAGAATTTGCAACGATAAATGCGCATTGTTGAAAATGGTACTCCCAAAATAAGTTCCTACTTTCTTAATTTGGATATCCCAAATGAGTGTCCAATTTCCTTCTTAGGAAGTTAATTATGTATGAAATATCAGTACTGCCCGTCCCGTTAACTAATCACCATCACTAAGTGGGTTAACAGTAGCACATGGTAGGATATGAGGGAAAAGGGGGAAATTAAAGTCATAAGTCCACTCATCCTTAATTTTCGCAAATGGTCAAAGAAGACAGTCATTTTGGGACGGAGGAAGTATAATCTTAAATTCTTGGGGGTGATTTTCAAACCGTTCTGCAGCACTAGAGACTATCTTTTTGGATTGGTAGAGTTATTAGTTGTTTCTCGAATTCATGAAACAACACTCAAACTAAATATTCAAATGCTGAATGTGTTTTCAGAAATGGGGTAGCGATCATATTGCCTTGGCCTCTGAATTGGTGTTCACGAAAGGTGTCAACAATTAGGCTCTTTAACAGCATGCTTTGGACTCGAGACATTTGAAGAAAGGTTGGAGCTTCCTCGCGTTGTAACCCCTCAAATTCGCTCACGTTCTTAGGCTGCGGAGGAGTCTACAGGTTTGCTTCAAGCATATTTAAGTTTATGTACCGTTATTTTGATCTTTCTAGTGGTTGTATCACAACTTAGAGATGTTAAATTTTGGATAGGATTAGGGTTTGCCTTTTCAATCTAAAACTTATAGGTAAAGGCAAGAAATTTTATCCAATTCTCATTCATCTCAAGAACTTTGTAGTACTAGAATCTAAGAGCTCCTTGGAATTTATCATTCTTGTTCTTTTTGTATTGAATTCAAGTTATTGTAATAATGAAACAAATTACATGAACTAATATTTCTTTCCTACTACTTCGACAGAAATTAAACTCACTATCAACCCTAAAATAACATGAAAAAGAAGAAAAAAAATATCGGTGAATTGTGGTTCCTACAGGAATAACAAATATCAGTAGTACAAACAATATACAGAAAACAAGGGAATGTTCTCTCTTTTAGTCTTTTTTCCCTTCCAGTCCTTTCTTCTTGCTGAAAAGCAATGCCAAGAAAAATGATCTGATCTTCATCTCTTCTGAAAGTTAAATGTCCGAATAGAGAATGCGAAAATGAATCCAAAAAGTACAGGAATCCCAACTATAACGGTTGCAACTACTCCTAAAAAGTCCCGTCTGAACCCGAAATAACTTCTTACAAAGTCCTCGACTGATTCACCTGTATCATCGAATGTTTCTTTAATGTCTCCAAACTGTGTCACAACCAATCCATATAGTGTCCACGAGACAGGACATGCCCAGTAGTACCATCGCCACCATATTGGAATTCTCTGTAAGAAGAGATAATTTGGTCCTAGTTAGTTATTGTTCAATGAAATGTTGTGGAAGACGGTCATATGAACATGGTAATTGCGTATATATGTATGTATTACTAGGAAGACTTACAGTTCGGGGAATGATGAATCCGGAGAAAAGATTCCATATTCCATAGAAAGCGGAGGAGATTATGGCAGCAATGTTGTGGTTGGGAGTGACGGCCACAGTCATCATGCCATAGAATGTGAAGTATAGTAAGGTGAAGTACATGAAGAAAAGATACCAAAAGAATTTGGCAACTGTCCATTCGAATCCGATCATTGCATACACTATAACTCCATATACGAGTGTCTGAATTAGTATGTATGGAAGCTCAATGGAAACCTGAAAAACAGTGAAGTTTCGTGAGGTGCAATTAACAATGTTCTACTTCCTGGAAAAATTTCAACTTGTTAAATTCTATTTCCTGTTGTTGAATGTGATTAACAATGTTCACCAACACAATGTATAGGGAGTAATTCCAATCCCAAACCCCGAATAATCCCAAATTAACTTGTTAACATATGATTTTAACTTAATCCATTTTGAGAGCTTTGTGCTCACATATAATGACTTGTGATTGGCCTGTGTTTGGCACCTCGCGCGTAAGCACGAGCTTTCCACACATTGGACATAGGACATAGCATGCAACGGACATCTGCACATTGAGCTACAAATGACGTTCTGGGTTGAATTTGACTTGTGCCTCTATATGTAGCTTTATTTCTTTCCATTTAGTCGGTATATGATTTTACTTCTCAACATGTTTGGATTTAAGTGCTTATAATCAGTTATTGTCGCTTACGCAAACTTATGTAATTAGTTACCTGTCCAAAGGCATAGGGCAGAGCAGAATACATCCCAGCTGCTCTCTCCCTATAAAACACAGTTCTCTCAATGTTCACAACTGGTTGGACTGATGAGGTGTTTTGTACCCCAATGAAAAGAACAGCAGCGTACATGGAACCCATAGCGTTAAAGAGGTCTTGTTGTTTTCTCCTGCATTTCAGAACATAAGTTGAAACATGTTATTAGGTAGCTGATAGAAGAGAAACTGGTCATTTCTTTTACTGCATTTTCATTTTCGTGCACACCTTTTCGAACCCAGATCCCAAAATATTGTCCCGAACATTAAGGCGATGAATGTTGTGAACATGAATCTCACTGCTGTATAAGACGGGTTTCGCCAGTAGGACAGGTGCTGTTTCCACAGGCAAGCCATGCATTGTGTGGAGAAAGGCTGAGAATATTGAGTAGGGAAGTATAGATCTTTTGAACCGGGTGCTGGTGTACTCAGTTCCTTTATCAGAGCTTTGTTTCTCCTGAATAATTTACCAGAGAGTTGAGAAAATGAGAACTGCTCCAAAATCTTGAATCTCTCTGTGTATGTAAATATATATGATGCATTGAAATGAAATACATACTGGTATAGTTCTGAGTTCTTGTAGACTTGAGCAAAATCGACCCCGAGAGCTGCTTCTTGGAATTCTGAAGTCACCTCAAGCATCCATGTTGCTGGATTATACCCGTCTTTGATTGCAGGTACTCCATTAGTCGCCTTCATGATATTTTTGAAGAAACATGTTTATTAGAGATATCGAAACAACAAATGCTGATATTACAGTGATCGTTATGTTCTCTTAGAGCATAAAATAATGCCTCCGCCACAATATTATAGCTGTGTTAACCTAGTGACGAATCCTAGTAGCCACCACAATAGTATCAGAGCTTTTAGTTGAGTTAGTTTCGTAGGTTCTTACCTGAAAGTACTCTATCAATTGGCAAGAATGGCGACCCAAGGGACCAACATATATCTCTTCCCCTCCTCTTTTCAATAGAAATAGCTGCAATTCGGAAGTTTAGTACTAAGTTATTGCATAAACTCAGAAAACTTGAACAAATATACAAATTTGTGAAGGAAAATTTACCGTTTAATCTTAAAATCGCATTTTATTTCTAACTCATAAGTTTATGTGTTCTGTTTCAAGGTTATGTGTTCTGTTTCAAGGTAGGCTTAATGTTATGCATTGTTATTCTGATTTAGTCGTAGAGTTTGGCTTGAGCAGAGACTGAATTGGAACAAAGTGTAGACGTACGACTAAATGCAACAAAATAACGTAAACTTAGAGCTACAAACCTCATCAAAAGCATCAAATATGTCAATGCTAGGCTGGTGGATAGTGCACACAACAGTCCTTCCTGTGTCCACTGTGTTTCTCACTGTCCTCATCACAATAGCTGCTGCTCTTGCATCAAGCCCTGAGGTTGGCTCATCCATGAATATAATAGACGGGTTTGCGACAAGCTCAACTGCGATCGTCAGCCTCTTTCGCTGCTCCGTTGAGAGACCGTTGACTCCTGGCAATCCAACAAGAGCTTCCCTCAGCTGTGTCAGCTCAACAAGCTCCATCACTTCCTCAATGAACATCTGAATCCATTTACCACGTATATATATATTATAATCAGTGAACTCACACAAATATATGCTTATTTCCAGGATGCTTGAAAACGCAAAAATCTCACCTTTCTTGTTGCAGAATCAACCTCAGGAGGTAACCGAAGCCAAGCGGAGTAGACCAAGGACTCGTAGACTGTAACGTGAGGTGAGTGGATATCAGTTTGCTCACAGTATCCTGATATCCGGGCGAAAGTCTCTTGATGCTTGGGATACCCGGATATTGTAATGTTTCCTTCAATGTATCCGCCAGTTTTCCTTCCGGCCAATACATCCATCAGGGTAGTCTTGCCAGCGCCACTAACGCCCATCAGAGCGGTCAGGACTCCTGGCCTGAAGGATCCGCTCACACCCTTCAGAAGTTGCAATCTATCCTCAGGTATACCTTGCGCTTTCATTTCCTACAACCACGAGACAAACAAATATCAATACTGGTCTTTGACCATGAACTCAAGTACTTTAACTGTTTGGCCAAGTAGACTTTGTCGATGATGATCTTGAGTTTGTGACATAAAAGCTATTGACAACTGAATGTGAATTTAACTTCCATGGAAATCTTGTCAAATGCTTTTGGGAATCTGATTCATGTTATGCACTTTGGATTGAACTCTTATACGTGCGAGGATATGTATACATTTACACATATATATACCTGTGGCATGTCTACTGCATATCTGATATCATCAAAAGTTATGGAAAGGGGTTCAAAAGGAAGAATCATGCCGCGCTTCCTTGGCGCGGTTCTTCGGCTTGCATCACCTCTTTCTGCATTGTAATTAGAGTGATTATCATATATGTATTGAACTTGAGCAACAAAGATGTAGAAGGAGACATGGATTCATGATGCTGTTGACCTACCAGATAGCTCAGTGATCTCCACACTTCCATGAGCACTTCTCTCAGCAAGTGAATCTTCTGATAGCACTGCCTGAGGCTTGCCAAGTGCTGCAGCAAATCAATCATGTACTTACAACATTGTTTCCAAGTCTTGTCAAAAAAGCTGTCTTAGATCGGAAAATGTTTCAATTTAGTCATAAATTTACACGCCCTACTGCAATGTAAGCCTCAATTTGCATTCGTTGTAATGCATTGTGTCCAAGTCTTGTCAGAAAAGATCAGACTGGAAAATGTTTCAACTTAGTTATAAATTTACGCATCTTGCTGCAATGTAAGCGTTTTTATGCGTTCTGATCCTATTTTGTCATAAGTTTATATTTTGTTCTAAATTAGACTCGTGATAAGAGAGTACTTACGGTCGAGATACTTGAGAGCCAATGTGAAGAGGAAGTTGAAAAGAAGAACATATCCAATCAAAGCTCCTACTCCAATCCAATACCAATGTGGTTCTGGGAAAAGTCCTCTGGACTTCAAGACTTGAACTCCCAAAGACTCAGAAGAATTGGGAGGAACCTATGTAACACAAATAATACAACAATGTTATCAACCACAATAGATTGTTGAAATGTAGTAATTGTGTTTCTTCTTTGATGAAGAAAAAGAAAATAAACCCCAGCTGGTGGCGCACTCGGTGGGTGACTGGTGTCCCTTAAACTTCATCTCGAGTTCGAACCCGGGGGAGTGTGGAAAATCAGGCTTGGGGCTAGAGGCAAGTCTCCTTTAAGGGACCCAAAAGTCTAAGCTGAAGATTAGTCTACTGTGACTTAAGGTTTAAAGATGCCGACGCTATGCGGGCTCTGTCAGGACGTCCAGACCAAAAGAAAGAAAATATGCTTACATGGTTCCATTTGCTTCCAAGGAATTCATTCACAGCAATAGCATTTTGGCCATACATCATAGGTGAGATCCAATAACCCCATATCCACCATTTCTTCACATCCTCTGTTGCAAATCCATGTTTTACAGTCAAAACTCAAAATCAAGTCCACAAACAAATAACAAATAACAGTTACTTGACCGTGAAGTTAACTGACGCGACAAAAAAAATACCTCGAGATATAATGAATCCTCCCATGACCAGTATTGTTAGTAATGCAAATGAGCCAAAAGTGTTTGCAACAATCATATTTCTTCCTAAAGCTCCCATCAAACGGAACAGCCCGGACGCCATCTGGTTTATACATAGGAGAATGAAATACTGTCTGAAAAACCTGCCAGTTGAGAAATCATGTCAATCTTTTAGTTCCCTAAGTCCAAAGCTCAAAATGTGAAGAAAGATGTTTCAATTTATACCTAAGTTCAAGACTAAACCGAAACGCAAATGCATAACTTTAGCCTTTAAGGACTAACTTGAAACAAAACGCATAAACTTAGGACTAGACTGGAACGAACTACATGTACAAATGTTAGAACATATATTATAATTGATTCATTATCTATCAGCTTAAGCTTTTGGTTGAGTAGTTAAGTTCAAATCCTGGGACTTCCAAAATCATCAAATTTCTTCTACTTTCTTCTTTCTTGGGCCTTATTTCAAATTCTTCTCCTCCTATTTCTCTCAAACAATGGGCATTCTACCTCAAAAAAAAAACTAAATGGGCTTGCTCGTGAGGGTGCGTGTTAGAACATGTACTATAAGGTCATGCCTTATGGGAGAAACTAGTGACTGCTGCAACCGGGAGAAGAGTTGTTCGCTGCTAAAATGATCAGGTCGGCGACCTAACCATCCCACATGGTTACTTTTTGTCATTTTTAAAACGCAAAAAAAAAATGGATAGGTCGCCGACCAGCTGCCTTAGCTGCCCATTGTCCGTGTCAGCTATCATATACTGCCATCTCATGTGGGGCCCACAAATTACCAAAGGCAGCTGGTGAAACCCTGTTGCGCATCAAATTTGCCCTAATTGGTCCCTCAGCTATCAGCTTAAACGTATTAATCTGAAACATTTGCCATCTAGTGAATTTCTTACCTTTGTATGTTTGGATCAAAGCCTATGACATAATAAGTCATGAAGACCCAAATGGCAACCTCTACAAGGGTGATTGGAATCTTGAGGATCCAAGTTGGTAGAGAGTATGCCCATGAGGGATAGAAGAGAAGGTCCCTTTGTTTGTAGAACACAGGAAGCTTCATTATGGTCATGGCAAGTTCTGAAAATCCATTGAACATGATCATGATGATGATGAAGAACAAAGCACCCATGTAGATCCCACCATCAGTAACTGTGTCCCTGTGCATCTCAGTTCGTAGGAACAATGTCATTGTTATGAATGCAATGAAAATGAGCTGCAAACATAAAAATGAAAAGCTATCAGTTGTCATCGTGAAAATGGAATCTTCCTCTAGCATCTCGACGAATTGTGAAGAGATGATCGAATTTTGTTATTCACCTGAACCATTTTGAATATGTAGATGAATGAGTTTCTCTTCATGAGCAATATTTCTCTGGATATGCAAGCTTTTAACAACTCCTCCTTGGTGACGCCGTACTTGTCTGTGGTTAAAGCTGCAGGGTGGCCTTTGGATTTGTCAAATGGAGTTGCTAGCTCGTCGCCTAGTTTCTTGCCAACATGAAATGACTGAAAAGCCTCAGCGAATTCTGTGGCGGTAATGAAGCTGTAAGGTTCATCTTTACGCGCCCAGTACTGTTCTTGATCTTTCCTTGATGTTACCTATATCACAAAGTTGTTATATGAGACATGAATAGGAACAAAGCACAATATGCCTGATTTAAGGCTATGGAATATTACTTCTTGTAAGAAGTCTGCAACTCCTTTTCTTTCTGGGCATTTGAATCCCATAGACTCGAAGAACTCAAGAACGCTTTCACGAGGGCCTTGATACACAATCTTCCCATCTGAGAGTAGAACTATATCGTCAAATAGGTCATAAGTTTCTGGTGCAGGCTGCAGGAGGGAGATAAGAGCAGTCCCGTTGAGAATGTGAATGGACTGTCTCAATGAATTCACTATCTGAAACGTCGTTGAACTGTCTAAACCAGTTGATATCTCATCCATGAAAAGTGCTCTTGCTGGCCCAACCAGCATCTCTCCTGCAGGATCACATTCACGTACCCTCTAAGTTTAGTCACAAACCCGTCAAATGAAATGAACTTATTCTTATGTTCACATATTTTTCACCTGTTGTTACTCTCTTTTTCTGTCCACCAGAGATACCTCGTACCATTTCATCTCCAACCATTGTATCAGCACAGACTTCAAGTCCCAGAATCTGTCAAGTTTGGAACATAATAGTATAAAACCTTAACATTGCATATTTCAATGCTTTTGTCCCTAACCCGTCTTCTTGACTATTTTTTTTATATAAGTACTTACCTTTAAGATATAATCTGTAACTACACTGGTCTCCTGACCTTCCAGAGATGTTGCCTGTAAAATAGGGGAATATTTTAAGAGAACGGCACATGCTGATATAGTAGATAAAGACTTACAGAACACTATAAATAATAGTAATAGCATTTGAATGGTAGTTCTTGCTTCTCTTTCCCTCTCACCTTCATATAGATATCAATATCCGGATCCGGTTTTATGTTAGCTTCCTTCTCTCTTCTCGACAGCTCAGCCAACATATCTGCATTGCATTTTCCAGATTGCACAAAATTGTTTTTGAGTAAAGACCACATGCCAAAACAAGGTGCTTATAATTTATAAGCTCTCACCATATCGTGCTCCAACTCCTTGGCATCTGGCTGAGAAAGCCAGTGTCTCTCTCACCGTCATCTCTCCTATGTGAAGATCGTTTTGACTTATGTATGCTGATGTCCTGTGCGGTACAAACTCATCCATTCCATGCCCGTTGTATGTGATTCTCCCAGAAAACTACAATGCACAGGTTAACAGGTTTTCATATATCAGAAATAAGTCCCGAACACATTTGAAAATATACATATGGTGTAGCTAACAGGTTCCCATATCAGATAAGTCCTACACACACACACACTCATATATCAGATAAATCCTAAACTCATTTGCCAACATACACATGGTGTAGCTAACAGGTTCCAATATCAGATAAGTCCTATACATATATACACACATTTGCCAATACAAATACGATGGAGGGAATGTGAAATATGTTACTTTCAAATCCTTGTCGAGTTTTCCTGCCAACGCCAAGAGTAGCGTTGTCTTCCCCGAGCTAGGAGGGCCTAAGAGCAATGTCATCCTGCCAGAATCCAATCCACAAAACCATTATAAGGCAACAAGTTTAGTGACAATATGTCAATATCTATAGCTTATAAGCTGCTAATCCAAATATAAAAAAAGTTGTCCTCTTATTACCTCCTAGGTTTGATGATTCCGCTAACGTCTTGGAGGATTGGTAATGGCCTCTTTCTACTTGGAAGTATGTGAAGATAATTCAAAAATCCCTATATTTTCAGACACAGAAACATCATGAGTACCAATCTATAATAACAAATCATAAGTTAAACCAAAATTGAAACTCAGTACATATATGTATGTATATATATATAGTACCTCAAAAAAATTGACACAGAAATTGAAAATGGTGGGCAAGGCTCTTCCTCCTACATAAGCTTCTGCTTCAATATTCATATGCTCAAATCTGACTTCAATAGTTGGCATATCAATTCCAACACTGTCCATCCCCAAATCACAGAAAAACCAAACAAAAATCAATCTCAAACATGAACACATGAATTTGAACAAAACCCAGAACACCAACTTCAGTATCATCAATATGAGACAATATCAAATCTGTATTTCCAAATTTGAACCCAACAAAAGACTAACAAAAACTGAAAAAACCCAAAACAACAAAAAGTCAAAACAGATTCAAAAACATGAACATGAGCACATGAATTTGAAAAGAAAAAAAAAACCCAGAACAACAATTTCAATATCAAATCAGTATTTCCAAATTTGAACCCAACAAAAGACCAAAAAAACTGAACAATCTTCAAAAACACAATTCAAAACAACAAAAACAGATTCAAAAACATGAACATGAAGACATGAATTTTAACAAAAGCCAGAACAACAATTTCAACATCAAATCAGTATTTCCAAATATGAACCCAACATAAACAGAAAAATCTTCAAAAACCCAAATCACCAAAACCAGCAAAAACAGATTCAAAAAGGGCCACAAACCGATTGATTCGATCCTTGAGCTTCAACAAGAACTTCTCATTATCTTCCTCAGCCATCTTGAGCAACCTCTCGAGCAAATTTTTCCTCTCCAACAAGCCGAGGCTCATGACATCAATCTCTCTGGCTTCACCCTCCGCTTCCAAGAGAATGCCTCTGCGAATGCGCAAATACGTCGGAAGCTTCTCGAGAGCAGCCCATTTGAGAGCTTCTTCATCGTCTTCGTCCCGAGAAGACCTCGAGAAAACCTCTCTCCCACTGTTCCTCCAGAAGCTACCAGAACCTCCAGCTCCTCCTCCAGCTCCCAAACGCGCGCTACTCACTCTGATTATACCGTCTCCGCTTTCCATTTCTGCGAGACCCAGTTCGATACAGAGCTCAATACACGTAAAGCTTCGAGCTTTGAGGTTGAAACTCAAACCTCCATGCAAGGGAATGGAGGTTTGAGCAGAGAGCGATAATGGGTTTCTTTTATTTTGCTCCTTCTTCTCTTCCTGTGTTGTGGGTGGCTTGTGCCTGGCTGGTTGTGCACTGTGTTCATGAATGAAACAGAGAAGAAGAGAGTATTTTTCAATTTATAGACTGACAGGTAATGGCTTGGTGAGGAGGACACAATTCTCAAAGGTCAACATCAATTTTATTATTGTTACTACAAAAATAAATCAATAATAAAATTTGTTTTTTTTTTTCTTTTCCTTTTTGTCTTGTAAGAGCATCCACCGCAAGAGATTTAAGGAGATTTAGTAGAAAAAGTAAAGGAGAGAGAAGAGTAGAGATTTAGATTTTAAATCTCTACTAAATCGCTATCTTGCCAAGACGCGTGAAAACGCAAAAAATAAAAATTAACGTCATGTCATCTCGCCGAGATGACAACTTAAATCTCCACTAAATCTTCTCATAGTGGGGTAGAGATTTAAAGGAGATTTAAGGGATTTAACAACCCTTAAATCTTCCATTAAATCTCCTTATAGTGGATGCTCTTATAAACACGTTTTTCTTGATGTAGCTTTTAAAAAAAAATCAAATTTGTGCGAACACAAAGGCAACTCCTTCGATAAGCAAGTCTCATCCTGACAATGAGAGACTCTAATTGATACAACACTAACTTAACTATGAAGACCTTCTATTCCCGTCCTAACAACGAGAGACTCTAATATAACACTAACTCTCGTTGGTTCTAATTTTCGCACTAACAGTTATTGCCTATAAAATAAAGAGGCAATTAATTTCGAGAAGCGTTGATTAAGTACCCAAAATACAAATCAAATAGCCATATTTGTCTTTCTTTCTCTTGATACACCAAATAATTGAAAAAAAGTAAAGTTAGATTCAAATCATTCAATGAATTGAAGAGACGAGAAGGAAAAGAGTCATCTTTTGTTATTACTAGTAAATCACTCCGTGCAATGCACGGATTAGGATATAACTATTAGAATTAAAATAAAATTTAGTAAAAAATCAGAGATCATTGATCCTTTTAATTTAGATATTATTAACTAAAACTCATTAAAATGTAAACACAATTCTTGTATAAAAAATATTAATCAA
>JAYMSY010000201.1:0-14117 GCA_036897685.1 Monsonia emarginata | reverse complement strand
GCCCACAAGTAGGACTCGCGGCAGCTACAGCAGTTACTGTCCCACTGTGGATGTCCTAAATTGTAATTGCATCAAGAAGGGCAGCATGTAAAAAATAATAAAATAAATACGAAGGCATTAAATACTTAGCACGTGATTTGCATGCATTTCCTCATTTAATTTGTTAATAATTTGGTTGACAAAATACAAATATGAAAGGACCGCCCACGTGCCAACCAACCATTCATGATCAAAACGGTAATGTCTATCGCCTTAAACGACAAGAAGTTTGGTGTCTTTTAAATGTTTCCACCTTAACCTTACCCATTGAAGAATGGTGAATTGGAGAATTAAGTTCGAGACATTAAATCTTAGGCTAATTTAAATTAAATTAATGCTATAATTTTTATGACGAAATAATACAAGTATCTGTATTTATACTTGGTTGTGATTATTCAAATCTTAATCAATATTCTATTATTATTAGAATATAATAACATAAATGGATTATGTCTTTTGAATTTATTTTTTCTGTTGCTAAGTGAGTCTTTTTGAATCTCAAATATATTTTTGGGTTAAATTATTGGTAATTTTATTTGAATGTTTAAATATGGAATCTCATACGCATTTTAAGTTCGACCTATTTGTTTGTGAACTAAGTTAGATTAATTTTTTTTCTTAACATACATTAAAAATAAAATTTGGTCAACGAGCTCATGATGAATTTAGTTGGGTCAAACACTATGCCCTAACACATCTTTTTTATTTCATTTTCAAAATATTAAGATAAGACCATATGCTAATTTTTTTATTATATAATCTCTCCGTCCCAAAATAAGTGTCCATTTTATTAAAAATGGGGTCTCAAATTAAGTTTCCACTTTCTATTTTTGGTAAATAAATTTCATTGAAATTCTAATTTTACCCTTCTAATTTAAACTGTGTTGATTTGCGTGCATTAAAAAGTAAGGAATAAATTTGTAAAATTACATGATAAAGTTAATTTTCTTAATTTGCGTGCAAATAGTAAAATGGACATTTATAATGAAACGGAGGGAGTACCTTAAGAAGCTAAATAAAAAAGTTCATCCAAATTACATTGGCAAAATGTACGAACAAATAAAAGTACAATACTATATGAAATTGGATAAAAAAAAGTACAATAGTATATGAAATGTTAATTTTTGAGTTTTCACCAATGTCTTATATTCAATAGCAGATCTTGATAATTCAAAATTAGTTTCTTTTAAGGGCATTTCTGGGTAGCCTAGGTTTTCTAGTTGTCTCTGCTTTTATGTGGGTCTCACTGTAAATGACAGCAACTGGCATCTGACACAGGTAGTGGGCAGCCAAGGCAGCAGGTCGGGGCGAAGCCCCGACAAGTTTTGAATTTTTTTCTTGTTAATTGTATTTATGTGGGGTCGCCCTGTCGTGTTGTCGGGTCGCCAATCGGACTTGTTAGGTCGCCGACCTGACTTTCTCCAGCAACCAATTCTTCTACCGACTGCGGTTGCCGTAATGCACGGCAGCTGCGGATGCCAATCATGTCTCTCATAAGAGATGCCCTATAAGCCCTTTTATCTTTCACAAAACACCATATAGGAACATGATTTGGTAGGAGACTTCATAGTTCAAAGCATATTATAGCCAAGAAATAAAAATTCCTATTAGCTGATTATATGTATGTAGCATAGAGTTCCTGTCCTATATGCACTGTATGTCTGTATCCTTATATACATTGTAACTTGTAAGTACTAGCTCAGGTACAGATGGAGTTGTCATACACTACATAATTGCATTTTTTAAGGTATGTTCTCTCATCAATCTTTGTTGTTGGTCCCCAATGATAGCTGCTAAGTTGGAAACAGCAAGCTGTTCTAGTTGGTTTTATAATTGTTACAAGTCACTGTAGGGTGGAGAGTCCATTACATCCCTAACTAGAATCAGTGTTTCACTTTCACAATCAAATCATATTAGCAGAGTCTAATTGATTTGATTGAAACTTGATCTGTGGACCAATCTAGTTCATTGATGAAACTTTTTAGTATTGTAAAGATCTCACTTAGCTAGCTGAACAAACCAGTGACTCAGAATTTTAGAGCATGAACTAGAACTAGTGCTTCTTGGTTACTCTTAGAGCAAGTTTTATGGGACAGCTGGTTTCTCCAGTTACCTCATGATTTTTGTGGGTTCATCCAAAAAATAAACACAGACAACTGGTTCATGCAATGGGGCAGTTGGTTGGGTCGGTGACCCAAACGTCAGGTCGACGACCTGCCCATTTTATATTTTTTTTTGCGTTTAAAAAGAAACCATTTGGGAAGTCAGGTCGCCGACCTGACCATTTCGCCAACGACCGACTCTTCTCCCAGCTGGTGGCTTCTGTAGTGGTGGCAACCGGCCAGTAGTTGCTGCGACTGCCGCAGCCACTACTGCAGCCAATAAGACATGCCCTTAGACATTTTCTTGTATAAGACTCTTTTAGAATAATCCAAATTGGACAGTCATTACAATTGATGTCAGGTACACTTTGTGGATCCAAAATGGGATCCACGAGCAGAAAAAAATGAAACAAAGTTAGTGAAAGTGTAAATTGGTGACTAATTGCCGCAACCATGGATTACCACACTGACGGCACCCCGTTAGAGATGGCATTAGACATTTAAATAGTGCTTAAAAGGCATTATTGAACACTATCATTAATCTAGTTGAAAGTTTAACAACTGATTAATGAAACATGGACAGCGAACGTAATTAATCGGTACTAACCTTTGAACACTTTCTCGTTCAAGGTAGGATTTTCCGCGAGATTCTTGATGATCAACGTGATGGCCGAGGTAGAAGTATCGTGGTTGCCGAATAACAAGGTCAACATGTTGTTGATGATCTCGGTTTCGCTCATGAACCTCCCGTTTTCATCCGCATTCGCCAAAAGATGCGACAATAGGTCCTGCGACCGCGACGCCATTTTGTTTTGCAATGCAACTTTCCTCTCAGTCACTATCGCTCGGATCTCTTTCCTGAGGGATTCTGCGGCTCTCATCGCCCGATAAAAATGCGTCCCGGGGACGTTGATCGGGAGATTGAGCATACCTCTCAGGAAGACATGGAAGAGATCGGTGAGTTTTGAGACGAGTTGTGGGTCTTCGATGCTCATGAAGAAACGGCACCCTAATGCAAATGTGTATAGCTTCATGGCCGGGTAAACTTTTAGCTCCTCCTTACCTTCAATATTGTATAATGATTCAAATATATGTTAGTTTAGGTGTAATACATAATAATATACCAACACCTTTATGTAATGGAAAATAAAATATGAGAACAATCAGGGTGTTCACATAAGGCTGTTAACTTGGACCGTCAAGTTTGGTTGGCTACCAAACACTGTAGATACACTAAACTACCGAACAAAATGTCCAATTATAATTCGGCGAGCTTCAATATTTTGTATAATGATTCAAATATATGTTAGTTAGGTGTAATCCATAATAATGTACCAACACCTTTATGTAATGGAAAATAGAATATGAGAACAATTAGGGTGTTCACGTAAGGCTGTAAACTCATAGACACACTAAATTACCGATCAAATTGTTCAATTGTAACTCGGCGAGCTTTAATATTTTGTATAATGAATCAAATATATGTTAGTTAAGTTGTCATGGATAATAATATACCAAGACCTTTATGTAATGGAAAGTAGAATGTGAGAATAGTTGTGACTTATTAAATATATGAAAAAGTATCAGGGAATGTATTTTTCATATGTATTGTGCATGTATAACTTTTAATTTAATTTGTTCAATAAAACAAATAAAATTATCATTAATAAAGAATATGATAAAGAAATATCAATTATTAAAAATAAATAAGAAAATTTCAAATTAATTAGTTATGTATTCTTTTCAGGCAACCCTTTGGTGGACGTAAAATATGGGAACAGAAAGATGAAGGAAAATGGCAGCACGACAAGTTTGAAGAGCTGACATTCAAGGAAGAAAAATGGCAACACGACAAGTTTGAAGAGGTGACATGAAGGAAAAAACTAGAGCCCTCAATGAACATATTTATTTGCCTTTACTTTCATCACCTGGTGGGAAATTTTCATCATGAGCACTCATTTTAAAAATTGAATGACAATTGCAAACAACTATCCAAGAACTGTGGGAGAAGTGGCCCCATGCAATAAAGAAGCATGAGGTTGCTGGTTCTAATCCCCACAATTGCGGTTATCGCCTATAAAAAAAATATATGCAAACAACCATTTTGACACATTTTAATATTTGCTTTCAGGAAATGAGGGTTGCTGGTCTGAATCGATTACACAGAAAGGATAGTGGTGGATGCGGTCAAATAGAAGCATACAAGTCCCAAGGTCACAATTACAATGGCAACAACTCACCACGAATTATAAAAGGGAGAGGGCCTGTAAAGTATAAGCCTATCGCTGGGACCAATCATATAATCCAATCAGCAAAACCTGAAATGTGAGTTTTCTTTCCTTTCCAAATCCTGTTTTCACTAGATTGTTTTTTAGAATGTTCGAATTGTTTGCCAAACTTTCAGATCTGTAAAGACACCAGGAAGTAATTCAAATACTAATCCAGCAAGAATACTGGCTAAAGCTTTTGGAGAGCTTGCCTTTAAGAAGGGTAGTTCTGCAAAGAATAATGCTTCGGGTTCTTTCAGTCATGCTGATGCAGTCACTTGGAAATGGGATACACAACCTGGAAGAACAAATAGACGTGTTCCAGCAACTGGCCAGTGGGTTGATAAGTCATATGTGCCCACATCTAACTACTCTGTTCAGGAAACAAGTCTAGCTCATCCCATTGGCCAAGAACAACGTCAGAGTAAGGATTCTATTCATCCAGTTTCTAATCAGATTAATCAACCTTTTTCAGTCTTTTAAAGACCAGGTCCACAGATATGACTGGACTACCATTCAAAGTTTGAGAGAGGATTTATCTCCCTTGCAAAGCACAGTCCAAACTTATTCTCTACACTATGAGTCGCTATTGAATCCATTTCCTGCACTTCTTCCTGATATGCACACTCCTTCACCATTGCTGCATTAGCACAGCTTTAGTTACCTCTGCCCTCTGGTGCCCTATCCTGTTTGGGAGTAATTCAAATTGGTCTTTTACCATAGCATATTTGTGCATTTTGGTCTCAATGTTCAGGATATGCAGGTATGCAGTTTGAGTGCCAGTGTGGATATGCTGCCAAATCTCGGCTTGCCATAACAACTTCTGAGACTATGGGGTAATCTTCATGACATCTAATTGGCTTTCCTTTTACGAGTACGGGATTTGTTATTTGCTTTACGAACATTAATGTGGCTGTCTTGTTGGGCCAATTTTCAAATTACTAATTTACTGGATCCAGGGAATAAATGTATGAGCAATAATAAGGAAAATATCTGTTGTTCATTAAAATGAATAAATTGGAAATTTTAAAGCCCTGCTATGTTTAGCAGTATTCCGTGGGTGGTCAGTGCACTTTTGTGACTTTGACCAAAAAGGAAACGGGGCTAGAGATCACATTTGTCATTTTGTTTCTAAATTCGTAATATTTCGTGAATTAAAGGACAAATTTGATTAGCACAATCAACTGAATAAAGTTACTGCAGAAGAGGAGTTGATGATGGGAATGGGGATATAACTGCACTACTATCCTGTCTATAGGTCCATCTGACATCATAGTTTTTGTTCCATGCATTATAAACGTTTCTGAAATTTGGACCCCTCGAATGCTCTTGGAAAGGACGAGAGTGCAAGACCCTGCAAAGTAAAAATGAACAATAGAATCTTATCTTTGTCTGTTTGTTGGTCATTGGCCCCTACCATTTTCCTATAAACCATGCATGCATACCATTATACCAAGCAACAAAGTTTTGTCTATATATACAGGTCACCAGTCTGGGCCAGTACTGCTTACCCTTCTCCCTCCTCTACTCTGGATGGTGATCATTTTGACTATTCATCAGGACAGGTTTCTTCAGATGGCATCTCTAGGTCAGTAGCATTCTATTTTCATCTATACATTATGTTCAATCTCATTATTCTTTGTTTATGAGTTCTTACTTACTAAACTATATGCAATTCTAGTTGTGGTAAATTATCTGTACTTCACATTAGAAGAAAAAAAATCAATATATTGCTTTGGTTATTATCTTATGTCTTAAGTATCAGTCAAACCTCCTGGTAAAAGTATCTATCTTCGGTGACTGAGATCGGTTTCAATTCATAAAGTTCACTGAAGAAATTAAGAATAATTGGAGCTAATCTAGATTGGGTGGTTAAATTTTGTTTTGATAGCTTGACTGTCTGCTTCTCCCTTTCATTATTCATTAAAAAATCTCCCTTCATTTGTTGTTTCTATTATTATTATTTTTGATAAGCAATACTGCCGTCTTCCGGGTTCGAACCTGAGTTTTTTTGCCTTGAGCTTCAAGCGCTTTAACTGCTTGTTGTTTCTATTATGTCATATCTTAACCATACATTCATAACTTCCTCTGTGCCAAGTGCCAACCTTGATTCTGACACTCACTAACAACACTCATCTTGTCTCTGTATGTCTTTGTAACTATCTTTGGTCAAATCAGACCTCTTCTATTCTAAGGAACCAAAGATTTAATTATGTTGATGGTCCTCTTCCTCCACAGTCACAATATTGTGAGGATGCAAATTCATCTAGTTGCCTAGATATGTCAACTTTTATTCTGAGTGTCTCACATGGATGCCAGTTATTTGGCTTCTCTTAAGTTGGATAAATGAACTTTTACTATAGGTGGTCTAGAAACTTAACAAAAGTTTGGTCCACTTTAAAATCTTATTTTGCTGATGATGTAGAAGCCCAAAGTCTCCAATACAATACATGGAAAACTAACAGCTTTTGTGTGAATGGAATTGATATGCCGTTAAAAAAACTTCCTGGATAAATGAGGTGATTTTGTAAAGGAAAAAGAACTTAAGAACAGAAAGTGAGGTTGGTTTCTGACAAGAAAAAAAAAGAGAATAAATCTCACCGTCAGATGCACTGACATAAATGAGGATGTAAAATATTAACCTGCAACTACCATGAAAATCAATGAAAAGAAGAAAAGTAAATTTCAATATGTTAAACATCTCGTGCTGCATCCCAACATTTTTGTATTTCAATGATGTCTGTTTATGCAACTTCTTAAGTTTTTTCAGATTGTTTCTCATGTTAACTTCTCCACTATGTTATTTCTATTTGCTAATATATTTCTCTTTTGTCAATATTGATACTTAATGTTGTGTCATCGGAAGAAAATACACCTTCACCTCTAGTTAACTGCATTGTGCCATTTTTGTTTAGTATTTTAATGGTAACCCAGTCCTCCCCGTCTTTTAAAACTAACCAACCATGTGTTCCTGATGCTTCAATTTTATGCCCATCTTTTTTTTTCCTAAAATTAATTAGTTCCTCGTGGTATCGGTTTTCAAATATGTAGTAGAAGCTGATTTGTTGTGTTCATGTGCAGTGACGGAGCAGATAAAAATAAACCGATTTATGAAAATGGTTAGTTTAAGTGTAAACATGGTTTTGCAATGACGCTATTTTTTCATGGTGCACCGTTTCTTATATCACTCCGTCTTGTAATGAATCTACTGGAAATTTTGCTACTGCAGTATTTGCGAGTAATCCATCATCTCAAAGGGGAAAGAACAAGATCCAAAGGCAAGTTCACTGCCATTGTGTTTGTGATTTGTGGGTTACCACTTATTGTGTGTGTCCACTTTTGCATCCATGCCTCATTTCAGTATTGTTATTGCAGATACTCGCAGATGAAATTTGGTCCGTCAAGTGAATAGATTACATCATACATCAATGAACAACCAATCGCTGAGCGGCTCCTAATTGTGTAAATTTCCAGCTGAGAACCTGGTCATATCAGATTAACGATGCTTCACTTGTTCTTCCTTAATTTTTCATTGTTTCATTTTTTTCTCATTGAATTCACCATATCGGTTGATGATCTTGCATGATATCATGGCTTGATGCGGCCATATTGATGACTGTCCAATTCTGGTGCATATACTATCAACATATGCTAACTATACTTGCCCATTTATAATAAGAATGAGATTAAGACTAATTTTGGTGCATGAATATGCTTTTACTATATTCATGTGATTCTTTAATTAGGAGATGAAAATTAGTAAAGCTTGTTTCTGGCATTTTGTCTGTTACTTACATGTTACATACTAAATGTTCAGTGCATGTAGTAAGTTTTGTTGGAAGTTGCTTGTGCAGCTGTGCCTTTAATTTCATATGATGCTGTTGTCTTTTTAGACTATAGTGGGTCATAAGCCCAAATGCACTATAAACTAGGAATATGCCTCCTTTTTAGTTTCACAGGGGCCATGGAGGACGACTCTGCAAAAAAAAAGTTGCAGAGGAGAATAATTGTGTAAAAGAAATGAGAGAGGAATGTGGTGAAATTATAATAATAGTGACTGTCACATGGAATTAGGTAATGTGCCCTTTTCCATGCTTCTGTTTCTGTATGGGGACAACCCATTTTTTCAACCTCATGTCAGTACTAATACCTCGATGTCACATATATAAATATAATGCCTTTTTTATGGATCGGTGCTTCATCTTTGAACTGTGCCTCAGTTGACTTTGGCAAGGTTAAGACCCTTAGATCAGCTTCATCTCTAATCTCTTTACAACAAGTTTTATTCTTTCGTCTATATTCTCACTTACACATGTGCTACACAAGTGGGTAGATTTTCTCTTAGGACGTGTCACACTGTCACTAGTGAGACTTAGACTCACAATAGAAAAATTGTGAGAAGAGTGTCTCTAACATAATTATAACACAATTTTTCATTAGTTAGTTATCACAAATTAGTGAGTTAAATATAGAACATAAGATATGATGACATTTAAGAGAGTGAACTCATAATTTTATTATCCTTAGGACATCCTGAATGGGGCAACAAGGGCAGTTGCTGCCCTCACCAAAAAGTGGGTCTCAGGCCGAGAAAAAATGGTTTGGAAGTGCAGGTCGCCAAGCTGTATTAGCTCGCTGGCCTGCTACTTTTATTTTTGAATTTTTTTTGCTTTAAAAAGGACAAAAAGTAATCATATAGGAGAGGTCTGGTCGCCCACCTGAGCATGAAGTCAACTGCCTTCATGTTGCCACAGCGGACTGTAAATGGCCTTAATTGCCACACGAGTCAAAGAGAACACTCGTTATGGGGATTGTGATAGGCAGGTTCTTGTTTATTAAGAGAGATTTTGCAGAGAAAGTGAGTTAATGGTGTCACATTTAGCATCCAAGTGAAATTTGAAACTCCTGCAGTAGTAGACTAACCACTACCCACTAATGCTCTGTGCTCTATGGCGTGTGTGTTGAATTCATTGTGCGTTACAATTGATTCAATCCGGAGAGAACATGAGGTCGATCTTGTTTGCCTTTGCTGATCCCTTTTTGTGTCTCCAGCGCAGCAGAAACAGAAACAGAAACAGTCTCTTCTCTCAAACTCAACTGCCCCCACAGCGAAACTCATGTGACCCACTGACCCTATCACAAGTGTGTGCGTGCGTGTGACTACACAAACACAAACACAATCACAAACAAAACTACTCTCTTTTCTTCTCTTTCTCCTTCCAAATTGGTCTCTTTCATCACATGGACCAACCTGTGACCCTGAGGAGACTGCACCCATTGTTCTTATTCCAAATAATCCCTATTTATTTTTGTTTTTGAAAGAAAATAATAACTTATAATTCAAATCTTCCAATTATTATTATTATTATTATTATTATTATTATTGGAGCTGGAACCCAATTATATTCGGCCCCCTGTCCCCTTAAATTATTGGAGGCTAGAGACAAGGTTGTAGCATCAGCCTCACCGTCTCTTGCTAATTATTTTTGTTTCCTCCCATCATCACCTTCTTTAAATTACTCCATCTTCTTATTATGTTATGCAACTAAATAAATAACAAGCCTTCAAACTCAACCCTCTCTGCCTTTCTCATTTAATGGATTAAATATTTAGTAAACTACTTTAATTTACTCCATTTTCTTGGATCTCTCTGACTTTGTTCCTTGTTTCCTTATGGGGTTTGAGTAGATTTACCATTATAATTCAGTGACGCCTGCATAAATTAATCTAACTACATTCACTTCTTAATGTCTGGTTCCACATTCATGGAGTGAGCCAATTCCAATTTCTTTGCATTGCTTTCATCTTGAAGTTGTGCACTAGATTGCACACAATCTAGGCTAATGGCTAAGCTTAGATCATGTTTAGACATATAATTGTGAGCTAGAATTTCCTGGATGTCTACTTTCATCTCTGTCTGTGGGATTTTAGTGTGAGAATTTTGTAAACTTGTATCATGGACATACACATACATGAAAATGTGTATGCATAAAATATGATTACAAAGTAACTCATCATTCACGATTGGGCTAAAATATAGGTTGTCTGCACTTGATGGTCAAGTACGTGAATCATAGGGAAGACTGACCCTATTTCTAAAACCCATTATAATATATATCGCAATTGATATATAAAAAAAGGTTGTGTAATGTGTGATCATCACAACAAGTATATATATAAAAATCAAAGATAAGATGCTCATCTAAACCTATTAGAGAGACTATAAAACTTAATTTTTTCTATAATATTCTTGAGCTTAACATTGGGCATAGCCACATACATCTACTGTGACCCTCATTTCTTGCTTCTCTCACCTCTTGGGTTCATTAAATAGGCTTTCCACACCTGCTTTTATGACATGTTGATGTTGGGTCTCTCACTAGCACATATGGGACACACACACACACACTCTCTTTCACTTGCATTGAACTCCTAAATCTCACATGAATTTTGCTCCTCACAACTTACTTATTTTACAGTCCATCACAAGACAAAATTCAAATTCCTGTTGTGGAATAATTAATACCATCAGTTAAGGTACTTCTTCAGTTTATATGGTTACTTACTTTCTATACTTTTTTGACCAATTCATATCTCATATCTATCTATATATGTTACTGGTCTTTGCTTCTTTGTTCCTCCATAACCTCCATTGGGTTCTGTTCTCTTCTCTTCTGCTCAACCTTTTTGGTTTTCCCAATCAAAACTTGACCAATAACCTCTCCTCTTCTGTCTCCTTTGTCACTATATATCTATATGTGTGTGTAGTTTTTGCCATTTTATTACAACCTTAGATTTGATTTTTTTTTTGTTTTTTGGTCACATTATATTATATACACATACCAGGAGATTGGGGTCTTAGTGGTGTTTCTGTTTGGAGGTTGAGATGGTGAAGCTGAGTTTAAGCAAGGTGTTGGATTGTTTTTGTCTCTCTTCAAACTCAAGATCTTGCCTCTGCATGAACTTGGTGGAAAATTATGATGATGAGTTTGAGAAGAAGCCTTTGGTGGGTACTGATAAAAGAAGCAATTTGCTTTCAATGAAGGATGGTGTTGATGGTAAACAGACCTTGGCTTTTCAGTTGAAGCCTAAGGTCAACTTCTGCTCCTTAATTTCACTCATAATCTCTTAATCTCTCTCTCTAGAACAAGTTTTGGAAGTTATAATCTGTTTTTGATTGTTGATGCAGATGGTGATGCTAAGGGTGTCAATGCACTGCAATGGATGTGCAAAGAAAGTTGAGAAACATATCTCAAAGATGGAAGGTATGTAAATAAAAACATTAGTCTCAGTTACCAATCGAATCGGATCGACACAAGGCTGAATCTTAGTGGATTTCAATGCCAAATCAAGATAGAGAAATGAACAAAAAAACATCTTTTTTTTTGTATACTTCTTTCTTCTCTGTTGTTTTGAAAATTGCCCATCAAAATTCAAATCACCAATTAGCCAATTACCCATGTCTTGTTTGGTCCCATATTGTATTTAACATTCTTGGTTTCTTACAATAATCTGATACATTGTTTTTATTTTTTTGGTGAAAACAGGAGTGACATCATACAAGGTAGATCTGGAAAGCAAGATGGTAGTTGTGATTGGAGACATTCTTCCATATGAGGTTTTGGAGAGTGTTTCAAAAGTTAAAAATGCAGAGATTTGGAGTTCCCCAGAGAAGGAGACAAAAATTAAACTCCTAGAAATTCAGTATAAATAAATAATTACGGACCCATAGTTATAGTTTTGTTCATCATCTACACTGTACTATACAAATGTCAAGTTCCCATCTATTAGTAAGTATCAGTCTTCTGCAGTGAAGAGAGACCCAAAAAAAGGACAGATCTGCAGTAACCAAATTTTAAGTTTACTGTGTGTAGAAATTTATATGTAATGTTACCATGTCTCTGTATCAAATGGCTAGCAAAATAAATTTTATGAATTGTTTATTAAAATTATTACTACCATTTTTTTCTTATCAAAACCAGGATAACATACGTTCTATTGGGCCGCAAGATCTCGGGCAATTCTCTCCAAACTCACACACCCATAGGCTACACAATTGGGATAATCTTTCCCGAATACTAACTTGGTAAAGAGTTACTCTATAAATCGTATGCTCAAAAAACTCACTTAGAAGGGCGTCGCGTTAGTTCGGCGGTTCGGACCCATGATTTCAAGGGTCATGCCTCTTTTTTCCCTCTGTATAAGAATGGGAAATAAAGAGGATGTTAAATTATATGGTTGAGCACATGCACATCTATCTTTTTTGCACTACTCAGCCATATCACATATGACACTGTACCTGAGCTTTCCAGAATATACCAAGTTGAGTGGCAACAAGTCTGTCTCTTACAGCTCAACAACCTCAGACCAACTTGATGATCTTCTGTAGAGAGGATAAATAAAGACATGACCTTTGGTCAAATCTGAAGTGTGTAGAATTGTGTCAACCAATGCTACAAGTTACTCTTGATGACAAACCATAAAAGCAGATAGTTTTTTTTTTAACTGTATTAAACCCAAATCAGAACGGGCAGTGAAATGTAAAATTGGGGCCATCCTTTTCATAATGCACGCACTCGTAGACTACGCAACTATAGTAGTCGGTAGTTCTCCCTCGAGACTACTTAGATAGGGGCAGTCCCTAACCTAAATTCTCCTGCACCCTTGAAGTTTTGAATTATTTTAGTCGGTTTAGATTTGATCTAGTGGTTAAGAGGACTCATGCTCACGTATGAGATTCGGGTTTAAATCTTAGGTGGGTTACTTGTGTAGGAGCAAGTGTGGATTTGAAAAATGAGAGAGCAAGTGTGGAGTTGGGAAAGGTGAGAGATACCTCCTTTTTTTGTAACTTAGGTTGGAATCCTTACCAAACCCTTCATAGCAGGAGGTTTTTTTTTTTTAAAAAGTTTTGAACCATAGCATTCATAACTAAATACATGTTGATAACTGAATGACTACCTATAGAACTTTGTTTTTAATTCTGTGTAAATCTGACCTCTTTTGGTATTTGACCAACGTTATCTTATTTTGGGCTCTAATTTCGGTGCTTGGGCGCGCCTTGGATCAAAATTGTATCTCATGGCTTATTTAGGTTGGCTTCGTGGTCAAGAAGACTCGTACTCTCTTGTGAGACCCAAGTTCAAATAACAAGTGGATCACTTGCATGGAGGCAAGTGTAGGGTTGCAGAAGGAGAACATTACCTTTCCTTGTGTAACTTATTTTAAGAAGGAGTCACGGAAATACATGTTGACCTGGATAGGACCAGACCCACACAAATCTTTTTATATTTCATTTTTCAAAGTAGTTTTTAGCTTAACAGTGGAGTGTTAGGTGTGCCCCAAGAGTTGTAGAGATCAATGGTTTGAGTATCAATGGGCGCTCCTTTTTTTCTAATTATTTTCAACTTTTCCTCGTGGTAATCTTTTATTAATATTAATCGAGCATTTTGTGTTTAAAATTTGGTTTGTTTATGCGAATTAAGCTCTCTCTCTATATATTGTAGTCATTGATATTTTGTGTTATAATAAAATTCAACTTTTATATGAACTAAACATTCAACTTTAATTCAAGAACAGTTCAATTTGTTTATATACTTTTACGTTTATGAAAATTTTTTAAGGAGTAGATAACATTTGTCGGTGTCTGAATATTTTGTACTACCTATTTACAAATGAATTTGAGCTCCTTTAAAATATGCGAAGTCGTACA
>JAYMSY010000200.1:0-14142 GCA_036897685.1 Monsonia emarginata | reverse complement strand
TAAACGGGCCAACTCCGCAGCCCGAGCCCGACCTATTTAGCTAATCGTGCTAGCCCATCCCGTTTATTTCGTGTCGTGTCGGGTCGTGTTCATGGGTTGTGCATAAATTGCCAGCCCTAATCCTTACTAAGAAATATAATGAACTATCTTAAGTGTTTTGAGGACAAACAACAATTTACATTTAATTCATTAGAATTGAAATAATAGATAATGTAATTAGAAATAATGGATTTTTTCAATTATTACATATCTAGTTAATTTTTTTAAGACTAATTTTTTCATTTTTCAACTAATAAAACGAAAACTTTATTTATAAGTTTCTAATATTTTGGTTAGATTTTAATTAAAAAAATGTTAAAATAATGCCATTTAATTTTTTTCTACCGTGAATTAAAAAAAGTATTTTTTTTCCATGTAATCAAAACGGTTAGCGAAGCATATAAACCAAAGTGAAGTGGATTAGTTTTGGTGCATCGCGCGAAGCAGACAGTTACGAAAAACATCATCACCATTGAAAAGAGACGATCAATGTGATGCGAGCGATGCACAGATCAGGTTAGCTCCACCTTCTCAGATCTCCGATTCGTCCTCAATCTCCAAGGTACGATCCTATCTCAATCCGTGGTTGCCGAATCTCGCTTCGATGCCTCATGATCCGGCTCTGTTTCACACTCAATTCGATCCCATTTTTGTGCATTTTCAGGCGAGCAATTTGATAGATAGAGGACACAATGGCGGGTTGTGCCGCGGCGGGGGGTTTCGTGACTCGGTCGTTCGACTCCATGCTCAAGGAGTGTTCCGCGAAGAAGTACCCTGATCTTCGAAAGGCAATACAAGCATATACAGGTTGGTACCTGCATTTTTGACCCAGAAAGATTTGATTCTGATTGATTAGATTGAAATTGCCCGCTAATTTAACTGTGGGTTTACAACTGTTTAACGTTTTTGTTCCATCGAATTTTTGTATTGTCTTTGTTGGGATTGGTGGTGTTAATAACCTGCATATATGTGTGTGTGCCATTTTGTGATTGAGGTTGTGTTTTTGTTTGATTCTGCTGTTTATGCTGAACAAAGCTACTGTTTCTTATATAGTGATTAGTGACACTGACATTGTTGTTCTTAGGGGCAGAAATGGCGGGTTCTTGAGAATTGGTATAATTTGCACAAGCATCAGTGTTTGGTTGGGTGAACACGGGTTCCTTGTATAGTTAGCTGTAGGGAGTAATTTGCGGAGCCATATGTTTTGGGGAACTCATTTCTTGTAGTAGTATAGTATAATATCTTTAGTGGCCATAATGCAAACGGCAAACTATCATAGTGGTATGCAGGCAAAGGAAAAAAATTAGCACGCCCAGCGGCCGTAGAGTGTGTAGTTTCTTTTATTCCAATACCACTAAAGTACTTGACGTGAAATCTTAGTTGGCCTGCAATAATTAATTTCTGTTGCTGAAGGGTGATTAGGATTTGGAAACATTCCCCGTCGGGGATGAGCTAATTCTAGGTCGGAGAATCCCTAATTCTCATATCTATTGCTGTCAAGGATGCAGTCAATATATTATAATCAAGCATGAAAACATTGCGGAGAAAGGATATATATATTTTGGTAAAGGGGAACCAGTCATAGAGTTGTATGTATATTTCATTGTTATGTATGGAAGCAAGATTGAGGGGTGTTGAAGTCCCACTTCTAGTGGATTGTGTATTGGCTTACTTTGGATACTTTGGTTAGTCCACCCAGGCACCCACATCTTGAACTTTCAAGTTGGAATGCAGTAAAATGGAGAAATGATAAGAGTGCAACTTTGGTGGAACCTTTAGCACCCTAATTAGTTGTGATCATGTTTCAAGCCTTCTTCAATCTTTTTATATGTTTCATATTATATTAATGTTTGGCTCTTCTATTTAGTGATTTATATGTTTATTTCCTTAATTTTTTTGTCAGATAATACAAAAGTGGTCAACCCGCCGTCAGTTTCCAGTAAGACTAGTCAAACAGAATCTGAAGATGAAAGGTTTGCATCTATAGATATATTTAGTGTTCTGGTAGTCATTTTTGTTCCATTTGAATTATTCAGTGCCTAAAAGTCACAACTATCTTCTATCTATGCTTATCAGTTAAGTAAAAAAAAGGTGGACACCATATAAGTGTGCAAATGCAACATACAGGTGGGGTATACTTTGTCTAGCTTGATCACTTATTTGGAAGTTCCCTACAGGCTACAGATTTTAGTCTATAACGTGGGACACACACAAGTAGCTGTACGTTTCTGTCACGTGTGTGATATATTGCTAGTCTATATATGTTACTCTCTGAGTCAAGTTATAGTACACAAAACACGGTCTTTCAGTTATTGCCTTCTGCAGTTGAATTGGATTTAGGTTCTACTCTAGAACAAGCTTCTGAGTCAGTATTTCAGTATTGTTGAGGGTGATTAAGATTATGATTGTTACAGCAACATATCTAAATTTTCTCTTCTCCAGTTTCCTGAATGTTCCTTCCTTTTTTTAGTGTACTTGATAGTAAAGATGGAGCAGGAAAGACTGTATCTAAATCAGATCCATTGACCACTGGCACGCCTATTTCTCAAACTGATGAGGAGGCAGCGGATATTAGTGGGTCAGCTGGCACAACTATTGCAGCTGCCTTGGCAACTACAGGGCATACACTAGAAGGATCTCAGGTGGAGCTTGTTTTGGATCCACTTCGACTTGCATTTGAGACAAAGAACTTGAAAGTTGTAGAACCTGCTTTGGATTGTCTCCATGTATGGACCTGTTTTTGTTTTGCTGATCAGTACTCTTAGCATGTTCCATTTCAATACTATGGCCTTAGGTAAGAGCCTTATACAAGGCAAAAGAAAGACACAACCATTTACAATCCCCTGTTCTTGATATCCTAAAACCATTCTGTTTTTATCGTTGTTAAATTTGTTGATGAGTTGTCTGGTGCAAGGGTCAACCTAAGACATTTAGGGTGTTGAGATTTTGATGTTGCGTTGTGTGTACTTATATTATCAAAATATCAGTTTGAGACTAGCGAAATGAAGTGACTTTTGTTGGTACTTTTGTGGTGAAGTAAAAATATGACCCCACACAAGGTTCTGGATATGTCTCTGGTTGACTTAGTGCATCTACTGCATTGTAATCACTAAATTATTTTATTTAAATTTCCAAATGCAGAAACTGATTGCATACAATCATTTGGAAGGAGATCCTGGTTTAGATAGTGGTAAAAATGTCACCCTGTTCACAGATATTTTGAACATGGTCTGCAGTTGTGTTGACAATTCATCACCTGATAGGTATGTGTCCTTGTTTACTGGCAACTCTGTCCTGGTATATGGCTCTTATTATGCCTTGTAACATTGGAGGAACTATATGCAGTACCATTCTCCATGTGTTGAAGGTGCTTCTTACAGCTGTAGCATCCACGAAGTTTAGAGGTACTCTATTGAGCCTGTTGTGTTTTACTTTCATTTGTCTGCAGCATGTTTTGCTATTTACATATCTACCTTACTGTATACATTATCATTAGCGGACTGGCGGGTATTGTGCATCTTGTTTTTGGGGCACCAAGTGCTGTATTTTTCTCGTCACCCTCACTTGTATTTGACTCATTGTGCATGGATGCCCGTTTATGCTTTCCATATTGCAGATGGAAGAATTTATTCTACTTTGACTTTTATTTTCTTTTCAACAACACCACACTATATCACTTTAAGTTCTGAGAATGTGAGTAGAGTGCAGTCGCGTTTAAGAAGTTGGAAATTGGGGTGTTACATGCCTTACGTAGTGTTCTACCTTGTTTTTTTTATTGATCTTCTCTATTGCGTTTAGGATTCCTCATAAACTTTATCACTGATGCTACTTTTTCCTATCAATTGAGAGTTCTTGAAGTTTCTTCATGAATCGTTTCACTAAATTTTACTAGTTTAATAAACTGTTTGACATGCAGTACATGGGGAATCTTTGCTGGGAGTTATCAGAGTATGCTACAATATCGCGCTCCACAGGTGAATTTTGTCTTTAATTTCCACTTTAACATGACATAAATTTGAAGTAGTAATCATGATTTTGTAATTTGGATTTGTAGCAAGAGTCCCATAAACCAAGCCACATCAAAAGCAATGTTGACACAAATAATCAGCATCGTGTTCAGGAGAATGGAAACTGAGCATGTATGAAATTTAAGTGTCTCTACTTTGTTTATTCTTGTCTACTTTTTGCTAGAAGAGGATGAAAAAAGGACTAATGAGTTTCCATCGTTCAGTAGAAAATTCTAATGCCTGATTGGGAATACAGGATGGTACCTCAACTGATGCTGCTGGAAAGATAGAAACAACAGGAGATACAGAAGCTACTTCACCAGAGAATATAAACTCCAAAGTCAATGATACATCTGAGGGTAACCAGAATGAGAAGGAAGTTCCTTCAGGAGATACACTTAACGAGGCCAAAGACTCATCTCTTGCATCGGTTGAGGAACTCCATAATCTTGCAGGGAGTGCTGATATCAAGGTGCATTGGTTTGTTGAATTTTATTTTATTCTATTTTTGAATCAGATTTATATTTTCTTTATATTCTATGAAAACCAAGCCAAGGGATAACTATATTTACTACATTGCCCACTTGTCTTATATGACGAATGCTGGGTTTTAATACTTACCAACTCATGATTATCTACATGCGTGGGCAATATCATGGTACTTCTATATGCTGTGTAGGGTCTAGAGGCTGTTCTTGACAAGGCTGTGCATCTTGCAGATGGTAAAAAGATCACACGGTATAGATTTGACATGACACTGTATTACTATAGCTCCACTTCGTATGAAACTATAATTATTTCTGTAATTGTTGCCATGGTGTTTTAGGGGGATTGATATGGAAAGTTTAAGTATAGGACATTGTGACGGTTTACTGGTATTTCGCACCCTTTGCGAGGTTGGTAATCTCAGCACTCTCTCCTACTGTTGTTTGCACTTCTCAACCTCCTATGTGATTAGATGTAGTGTTTGCAGATGGCTATGAAGGAAGATAGTGATGAAACAAAGACCAGAGTGCTATCTCTTGAGCTTCTGCAGGTGATTTTAAGGACCCACTACTTTGGATCATCTTGGTGGAAATTTAATTTTATTGTACTCTGCTAAGTGCTAAATCAAACTCTGTCTTGTTTGTTGCTATTTATCCTTTTTGGAAAATATAGCTTCCTAAGATCCTGAAACTGGATGAGCTTCGATCTGATATGAGGAAAACAACTGAACAGTATGTTAGATTTTAGTGAATTATTTTATGCAGAGTTGCTGACATTATCTTTTCATTAGAAGTCTTGCAGATGAATGATTGCGCTTAAAATTTGATTTTTATCCCGTCATCATAATACATGAATCTGAGTGAAGAAGAGTTGGTTATGCATAGATGGTCAAACCCTTTTTTCATGCATGGCCCTCTCATGCTCATGGACCTTCCTTAGTAGTACGTTAGTTTCTGTGACACAATGCATTTATGGTATTGCAGGGTTTACTGGAAGGGGTTAGCAATTCATTTACAAAAAACTTTCATTTTATCTACTCAGTGAAAGCTTACCTTTCATATGCTTTACTGCGGGCTTCAGTTTCTAGATCTCCAATCATATTTCAGGTTTACTTGCATCTAGCTCATTTTCTCTCTTTTTAACTTTTTTTATGAGAATCTGCTATTAGAATTTCATTTTGACCACTCATTTCTTTTCTTGCAGTATGCAACTGGAATTTTCTCAGTGCTTTTGTTGCGATTCAGGGAAAGCCTTAAGGTATGCCTATTATTTTGACATATTTGCTGCACATTTCAGAAATGACACTTTTAATTAATCAATTTGTCCTTCATTCACTTGAAAATTTTCCAGGGAGAAATTGGTGTCTTCTTTCCCTTGATAGTCTTCCGACCATTGGATGGCGCAGACATTAACAGAAAAATGAGCATTCTTAGGTAAAATATATCTAACGATTGATTGACACTTTAGATTTTGTTTTAGTGCTCTGTAAATATTAGGTTACAATCTTCTGATCAAGTATAGTTTGGCAGGATGCTTGATATGGTATGCAAGGAGCCTCAAATGCTTGTTGACATATTTGTTAACTATGACTGTGATCTTGAGGCCCCAAACTTATTTGAACGCATGGTATAATTATAAATGATTTCACAATGTTATGTATTTGTTAAGAACCTATTATCTTATATTTCACACATCTGCATTCTGTTTTACTCATCTGTAGGTTACTACTCTATCTAAGATGGCTCAGGGGACTCAAAATGCAGATCCAAGTTCAGTTGCAATGTCCCAGACAACTTCAGTTAAAGGAACATCCCTGCAGGTAGGTTCTTCTTATTTGTAGTTCTTCATCCTGCTGCATCTTGTGTTTCTGGTTAATCAAAGTTGCTGAATGGCCGTTCTTTGACATGTCCAGAACCTTGTGAATGTGCTCAAGTCATTGGTTGATTGGGAGAAATCTCGTAGAGAGTCAGAAAAGCAGAGTAAAATAACTCAGTCTCTTGATTATGATTTTTCAGCTATCGAAACTACTGAGATAATAAGCAGGGAAGAAAATCCAAATGAATTTAAGGCAAATGCTCATAAATCTACAATGGAAGCTGCTATCTCTGAGGTGATTCGTCTAGATTGATCTTTACAGCTTAACAAGCTCTTACATTCTTGGTCTCCATTTCATCGAGTACAAGTTCTTAAGTTCAGGGTACAGTTGTATAAATGATGATGCCAGTACTAGTATATCCAAATTTGCCCATGTTGCCATTATTTTGTGCTAAGGGTTGCCATGGGGACTAACTAATGGTCCTAATTGTCTTGCAGTTCAACAGGGATCCAGTAAAGGGTGTAGCATATCTGATATCCAACAAGTTAGTAGAAAATACACCAATTGCGGTTGCCCAATTTCTAAGGAATACCCCCCTTTTGGACAAGGTGGAGTGTCTAATCTTCTAGAGCATAATTTAAATCATTTGTTACTCTATTATGTGTGACCCTTTTCATCTTGCAGGCTATGATTGGTGATTATATGGGCCTACATGAGGATTTTCCCCTAGCTGTCATGCATTCTTATGTGGATTCTATGAACTTTTCAGGAATGCAGTTTGATACTGCAATTCGGGAATTTTTCAAGGGGTTCCGGCTTCCAGGGGAGGCTCAAAAGATAGACCACATCATGGAAAAATTTGCTGAACGGTATGAAGCAGAGTCTTCATGCCCTGTGCTGAGTTTGCATGCAAACACACACACACAAGTACAAATATGTGCTGTAAACAAGTATTTGGGTATGCTATCACTATAGAGTAATTTTCTTTGTTTAGATATACACATGCATGATATCTTCTGGTTACTCTAAAGGCTTGCTCTGCTGCAAATACAGAGTTACAGATGTTTGTAGGTCTCCATGCTCACGATTCATCCGCAATCATGCTTCATGTAGTGCCGATAAAAACATCTTTCATCATATGGTCTGAATCTGAAGTGTTTTTCAAGCTTTCTCCGTATCTGATGGTTGCTTCTAATTGTTTATTTCTTGCATCTTAAATGCTATTAATTAACTCTTTTTGTTTTGAAATGTATTGCTTGCGTCCAATATGATTAAAAGAACAAATAAACATAGTGAATATCTTTCAAACTACTGCATCATATAGTTATCATTACTTTATTAGAGGAAATAAAATCTTGAACTGAAATTAGTAGATATCTCTTGGTATTCAGGCTATATAAGAAAATTGTTGCATGTTTATGCCCCTGCAGATATTGTGCTGATAATCCAGGCCTTTTAAAAAATGCGGATATTGCATATGTTCTTGCATATGCAGTTATAATGTTGAACAATGATGCTCATAATCCAATGGTATGGCCTAAAATGTCAAAATCGGATTTTGTACGCATGAATACCATGAATGATGCAGAAGGTTATGCCCCTACTGAACTGTTGGAAGAGATCTATGATTCTATTGTTAGAGAGGAGATAGAAATGAAAGATGACATAGCTGACATTCTGAAAAGCAGCAAGCAGAAGCCAGAAGGTGAAGAGGGAAGCCGCCTTGTTGGTATTCTTAATCTGGCTCTCCCCAAAACAAAGCCAAGTACTGATGCTAATGAGAATGAAGCTATAGTTAAGCAAACACAAGCTATATTCCAGAATCAGGGAGTAAAAAGAGGAGTTTTCTTCACTTCGCAGAAGATTGAAATTGTTAGACCAATGGTTGAAGCCGTAGGGTGGGCATTGCTTGCTACTTTCTCTGTCACCATGGAGGAAGGTGACAATAAACCGAGGGTCATCTTGTTATTAGAGGGATTCAAAGCTGGTATACACATTACTTATGTTCTTGGGATGGACACGATGCGCTATGCTTTTATAACCTCTCTAGTCAGGTAAAGATTAGTAATATGTACCCACATGTTGTTTAAAATCTTTTTTCATTCTATTTAAATTCATTTTATTACCTTTCTGTTATTGTCAATTTGTTAGGCGAATTTATGGTAATTAGAATTTTGGACTTGCATCTCAGATTTACTTTCTTGCATGCCCCAAAGGAAATGCGTAGTAAAAATGTGGAAGCTTTGCGGACTCTGCTCTCTCTTTGCGATTCAGAGACTGAGTCCCTTCAGGACACGTGGAATGCAGTTTTGGAATGTGTCTCTCGGCTTGAATTCATTACATCAACTCCCTCTATTGCTGCAACTGTCATGCAAGGTTCAAATCAGATATCCAGGGATGCCATTCTTCAATCCCTCAGAGAATTAGCGGGGAAACCTGCTGAACAAGTATTTGTCAATAGTGTTAGATTGCCCAGTGATTCTGTTGTAGAGTTCTTCACTGCTCTTTGTGGCGTATCAGCGGAGGAACTGAAACAAACTCCAGCTCGAGTTTTCAGCTTGCAAAAACTTGTAGAGATCAGCTATTATAATATGGCTCGTATACGCCTGGTACCCCTCCTTACTCCTCAGGGACTCTCATTTTGTTTGATTTGCAATCATGACCGTATGACACTTATTTGATTGCCCTTGGTCCCTATATAGCCATGTACAGGATGCAAAGTTTAGCATTTTGGTTATGACATAGGGAACTTTTGGTTATCTATGGTGGACTAGGGTTAGGGTTGATTAGGTGTTTAGGGCCTGAGAAAGATTGGACTCATAGGAGTAAGGGTTTCAGCAACTGCCTGGATTTGTGGACAGCAACAAGAAATGCCCAATAGGCAACAAAAGGGAGAACTGTAGGCAAACAAGTCCTTGCTATTCCTAATTCTCACAATTCTTATGTAAAGTGAGAATTGAGGGAACTATAGTCAACATATGTTTTTAAGGATAATGGATCTTACTTATAGTGATCATTATAGTTTTTAGATGAAATTTAGAAATCTTGACTACAAAATTGGCCAAGTAAAAATAACTTGGAGCCCAGAAAAAGATATACTCATTGATTTCTGAAGTAATGTACTTTACAGGAATTACAAAAATTAATTATTTTGCAGCGTAGTTATTTAACTCCAATGAAAACATGACTACTTAAGTAAACAACATTAAATGAAACAAGGGAAATAGTTTCAAGACCCAGTTTCTCATTGTTGTCATCGAACCTTTGAGTAGGGATCTTCGCCAGAAAACAGTTCAAATAATTCTAAGACAAGTCCTCCATTCTTGATGGGGATTTGATTCCTTATTACCCAAGCCAACTTTAAACTCCTTCAAGCATGTGTCTGAGAGTGAATTGAGAAAAAGAGACTCCTAACCTCATAAATTCTATGGCTACACTGAAATTGTGAAGATAAGAAATGTTTTGGTTTTCTTCACATGTATATGGGTAAATGGGATTTTTGTTTGGGCTTTCTAGGCAATAAACTGATGTTCCCATCCAGAACTTTTCAATCTTCATCATCCTTTAACCCAATTAGAAGGTGTAGCATTGTGGTTAGTAAATCTTTAGCTGAAGAAATGAAAATACACTGTCTGGCTGCTCTGGTATTTTCAAATCTCTATTTGGTTGAGATGTAATACTACTTTCTATGATGTGTCTGTTAACATGATGACATCATCTATTGGCTGCCTCTTCTGTACCTATCATGTTTTGCGTGCTCTTGCTATTTGATTGTGAATGCTAGGATTCCAAAAGCTTTGTTTATTCGTCCTCCAGGTCTGGGCTAGAATATGGTCTGTACTGGCAAATCATTTCATTGATGCTGGGAGCCATCGAGAAGAAAAAATTGCAATGTATTCCATTGATTCGCTGAGGCAGCTTGGTATGAAATACTTGGAGCGCGCAGAACTAACCAATTTCACTTTCCAAAATGACATTCTCAAGCCTTTTGTTGTTCTCATTCGCAATAGTCGCAGTGAATCAATAAGAAGATTAATTGTTGACTGCATAGTTCAGGTACGTCGACTTGCTTCTTGAATGCTGGCGATTATTTTTACTATTTGTAAATGGTGAAGCTTATGTACGTACATCCTGGATAGTGTCTTCTTCAATAGTTATTGAATAATGTTGGGTGCAGATGATAAAATCCAAAGTTGGAAATATAAAATCTGGGTGGCGTAGTGTCTTCATGGTGTTCACTGCTGCTGCAGATGATGAATCAGAATCAATTGTTGAAAGTGCATTTGAAAATGTTGAGCAAGGTAAGATCATAACTTTTAAGCTCATCTTGTGGTGCCTGGCGCAATGTTGCATTCTTGGTTTTCGTGCCTAATACCTTGAACATTTGCAGTTATCCTGGAACACTTTGATCAAGTTGTTGGAGATTGCTTTATGGATTGCGTCAATTGTCTGATCAGGTTCGCCAATAATAAAACTTCTCATCGCATAAGTTTGAAGGCTATTGCACTGTTGCGTATTTGTGAGGATCGACTAGCAGAGGTATGCCGCATTTCATTCAGATGTTTTAACTTCACACCTTTTTTATGGGCTAACTTTGTCCAGTTAGTTTTAAAGTTTGTGATTTGTTCAGTTGAGTGGCTTGTTCTGATTATTCTTTAGCTTTGTTAATGTACTAGAGCAGAATTTTGATTTTAGGATTAGCTAAAAATTCTACCTTGATTCCGAAACACCATAACCCCTACAAGATTAAAAATCAAACATCTGTAAAACCCTCTTGTTGGAAACTTTGAGGAATTTTCTTAAGTTCCACTCCATCTAATTTAGAAATTTCATGCTGTTTTTGACTTCGAAAACTACTCCTGCAACATCATGTGATTTGATACCTAATACTATTACCATCTTTTTTTAAATCTACAAAATGGGTGGTGCTCATGTTGTGCATAGTCTGGAAGGCCTCTGACATTGCTTGGCTGATCTAATATAAACAGCTCCCTGGGGCATAGATCCCACTCGCCATACGTAGCTCAGAATTGGTACACCTCTTCCTTCGCTCGGCTCGAGATAGCTATACATCTCACTCGCCCGACATAGCTATACCTCTTCCCTTGCTCGACATAATTTGGAGATTCCACATGGGTTTCTCTTGACACACTGATTTCCATGATCTGATGTGTACTGAACCTTTTGCCTTTGTGGGTTGTGTTGGAACAGATTATTATGAATTTTTAGTATATTTCCCACTGCTAGGACCTGTTGCTTTGCCTTATAAACCTTTTGTATAAATGTTTATGTTTGTTTGTTGATCTTAGGGCTTGATACCTGGTGGAGCTTCAAATCCTATCGATGCCGATGCCGATGCCGATGCACCTTTTGATGTAACTGAGCATTACTGGTTCCCAATGTTGGCTGGTTTATCTGATTTGACATTAGATACTAGATCAGAGGTCCGAAGCTGTGCACTTGAAGTTTTGTTTGATTTGCTGAATGAGAGAGGTAGCAAATTCTCATCATCATTTTGGGAAAGCATTTTTCATCGTGTCTTGTTTCCCATTTTTGATCATGTGAGACATGCTGGAAAAGAAAGTGAGATATCTTATGGAGACGAGTGGCTTCGTGAAACGAGCATTCACTCACTTCAGTTACTATGCAACCTTTTCAACACATTTTACAAGGTATCAGTACTGTTATTTTCATATGATATTTACTTTGGGTAGTCGTAGACTCGTAGGTCTAGAACTATGTACATTGCTGGATGAAAGCAGTTATAATGGCACTAATTTTGGGTAGAAAATAGGTGAGGCATATTTTGATGTATGTTCGCTCAAAGCTTTCTGTTAACTGTTAAATATTGAAATTTGCTTTTGCAACTATGAGAATTGAAATAAATCTGTGTCGCATTGAAGACATAGCCACATATGTAAAGTACCTCCTAGAAGAAAACATTTTCTCTTGAAGCATTTTTTATCTCTCAGAAATGTATCCTCGAAATTCGTGAATAATTTGTTGGCAACATGAAGTTTGTCAAGAGAATAAAAGGATACTCTTGGTAAAAGATAACAAGTTCATTTTGCATATACAGTGGGTAACTATCTTCCTTGATTTCTCCAAATGTTATAATCCATGTGATCTCATTAGCAAATTGCAACTAACATTTTTACGAAAACAGTTTTAAATTATGCTGACTTTTCTATTCCATGATCCGGTTTTGAAAAATGTATTCTTCACAGAACATTTATTTATATCTTTTCATGCAGGAGGTTTGTTTTATGCTGCCTCCACTATTGAGTTTGTTGTTGGATTGTGCCAAAAAGACGGATCAGACAGTAGTGTCAATTGCCATGGGTGCATTAGTACACCTCATAGAGGTTGGAGGGCATCAGTTCTCTGAAAATGATTGGGATACGCTACTGAAAAGCATAAGGTGTGTACATTGTATTACATGAAGATTTTATAATTGGTTCATTACTAAATTTTTTTTTTCCTGCTTACCATCAGAGATGCTTCATACACCACCCAACCACTTGAGCTGCTCAATGCTTTGGATTTTGATAACCTACAGACTCAGGCAGTGTTAACCGGGGGTGATACGAATAACCTGAGGTCTACTGATAATGGTGAAGTTGATAACCATCAGTATGGTGTCAGTGATAATGGAAAGATGTCTTCATCGTCAGCTCTTGGTACTGATGGCTTGACACGAAATCCTGATGCGTCAGCCATGCTTGATCAGAATCCAGACTCAGAATCACAACATAATTTTGAGGGATCTGAAGGTTAGCTCACCATATTTGTAGTGAACAGACATTGTTATGAAATGATTTGTAGTCAACACCTGCATCTTATAATTTACATTTATTCAACTTCGTTCTCTTCAAAAGTAAATAGCTCATGCACTTGAGCAGTTTTCCTACAGTGTAACTTCATTAAGGCAATGCTAACAAATTTCCTACCAAGCAGACCTAAAGAACAGAAAATGTCTGTTTTGCAGGCCTTCCATCACCGTCAGGAAGAGCGCAGAAATCTTCTGAATCTGGAAGTTTTCAACGAAGTCAGACAATAGGCCAAAGATTTATGGAAAATGTGATGGATAATCTCTTTCTCAGAAATCTTACCTCTAAATCTAAGAATCCTGATCCGGACGCTTTGCAATCATCTACTCAAGACAAGGTATACTGCCAGTTGATATTTTCTTACATACTGAAAATGTTCTGTAGTCCTTATACCAAGATGTTTTGTGCAATGGAATCAAGAAAGTTGTGTTTTGGTAGGAAAAACTTGTCCCCTTGAACCTGGTTTGAATTGCTTTCTAAAATTCTACTAATAGATTAGCTTCTCTTCAATTTGACATGGTTTGGTGTTTTCTTGTGTCAAAGGTAAAAGTCATCTTAGAAGATGCTTATTTTTGCCCCTCATTAAAGCTCAAATTTCATTCTATGCACATTTTTTTTTTCAGTTTTTCATTTCGAAAAGGAGTATGGAGCTCCCTTTTCTTTTCCATTTTTCTTTATATTGGGTAGAAAGGCTAATAAGTTTGAAATAGCTTACTGCTCTTTGAACAAAACATTTACCGAAGATGGGCTAACTTCTGTAGTGTGTAGATATGATATGGTTGGTCATCACTGTATTTTTTAACATTTATATATACCAAGGTATGGTAGTTTAGTGTTAGTTTTCTTCTTGAATTATTGGACAATTAATTGCTATGTTGCATGGACACGGACACTGGATACGGGACACGACACGATACGGATAACGCGACACCGGGTTTTTAAAAAAAATAGGACACCAAACAAT
>JAYMSY010000199.1:0-14155 GCA_036897685.1 Monsonia emarginata | reverse complement strand
AATAAATAAATCAATATTGAGTTTTATTTTATTTGGATGGTGAGGACTTGATTGTTTTAGGATGTTGGAGATGGAGATGTGTCAATTCCATCAAAATAGCTCTTTTATAGCATTTGTGTCGGGTAGTTATTAAAAAAAAGTAGTGGAGTAGTTATTAGAAAATAGAAATAGTTGGTAGTTATGGGAGAAACAGAAAAAAAAAATAAAAACAATGAGTAATTATTAGATTAATAGAAGAAAATGAGAACAAATATGATTTTTTAAATAAAACTTAGAAAAAATTCAAAAATATGCTGCCACTTGTCATCCATTTAGGAAGTGCTTCGTGTGTGTGATGATATGCGCTCAAATTAGTTTTTAAATTTATTTTTTATTTAGTTCTTCATTTTTTTTAAAAACGATTGGATCAATTCTTAATATCCAATTTCATTAAACGATCTTTTGATGTATATTTAAGAAAAGTTAAAAATGATATCGAACTGAACGGATCGTTAATTTTTTTTAAGGAAATGACTAAATCACTCCATAAACTTAATAGAATTAGACGTCAAGTATTAATTTGGTCAATTTTCTAAATTTAAGGGATAAATCAACATATAAAAAGTTTAGTAATTATTTGGTCATTTTTTAAAAATTAATTGAAGATTAATTCGGTAATTATTATTTTAATATTACTACTGAATTCTTTCTTTTCTAAGCTACCCTTCTTTCTATCCATGTGATGTCTTAAAGATGTTTCCAACTTTGTCATTAATTTTGCATTTAGCATGAAACACTCACAATGATCATACTCTAAGACTTTCTTTGTTTCTACTTAATTAGTTTTTTAATCTAAATGGTTTATATTAAGTCCATTAAGAGTATTTATTTTGTATATTTTTTAATCACTTATTACAATTGAATATTTCTTAATGATTTAGTCATAAATACAAGTCTTAATGATTAAAATGTGATTCAATACTTCTTAATGTTGAGAAAAATAAATACACCGTAAGGGTACGCGAGTAAAACTTATCCTTATCACATGAGCGTTTTTGTTTTCACAAATGGATGATTATTTTCCAAAACTATTTATTAGACATTCTATTTGGGTGGTGAAATTGAAAAGGTCATTTATTTTTTGGATTATATTCCCAAAAAGAGTGATATTTTTCTATATTCTTTACAAATATATTTATTTACCTTGTCACCAATTTGTGTCTTTAATTTGTCTCTGGTTAGAAAACAAATTATTATTTGATAAAGAGTTATTCATTTGTTTGGTATAAATTAATATGTGATGGACTTAAGGAATGACACATCAACTCCTATAAATACCAGATGACCCAATTCTCACTGCTCACAATCCTCTTTCTCTACTCGAGAGTTAAAGCAAAGCTACACACTATCTGGACAAGCCGGAAGTGGAGCGTGAACCTAACAACTTCAATGGACCCACTATTTTCTGGTATCATTCATATTTGCTCCTCAATTTTCTATTCATTCCTCGTTTTAATTTGATCACTTTGTGCTGTTTTTGGGTGCCATCGGAGCAAGTCGCTGACTTTCTCTACCCACCTGCATTGGCTCTAAATCTAATGTTACCCATTTTCAAATCAACCAAAATTAATAAAAAAATATGTGAATTGGTGTCCTCTATTTTTAGGTTCAAATCACTATCTTGGATTGTGACTGACGGCACGTGAATTCACCACCCTATAAACGAAGTGATATACTGTACTAAATAATTTAATGTACTAAATATCGTTACTGAGTATATTCATTTTATTTTAGGGTTAAAATAACAGATTTATGTAGAGTAACAAAAAGAAATGGACTACAAACATGTCTCATATGTTCATGGTAAAATCACACGAAATGGCAAAAAGTATTCCCTTCATTCTAAAATAAGTGTCTCATTTTTTAAAATAGTTGTTCCACAATAAGTGTCACATTTCTATATTAATTAGTATAAATGTTATGGATTTAGGAGTTAAACTTGAGACATGGTAGCACATGAGGGGTAAATGGTAGAAAGTCGAGCATAAAAATGTGAATCCTTAATTTTTCCAAATAATCAAATAAGACACTTATTTTGGGACGGATGGATGAAGTACCTTTTTAGTGAAAATGATGAATTTTTCCTTTAGTTAAAATTACACATGAATCTAACACAACAATTGTTCAGGTGAAAATGATGAATTTTCACTTGTAATTATTTTGGTAGTATCCGTTCATTTTCACGTGAATTCTCGTTGATGCGTGATTGCGGGTGCTGGTAGATCTCACTCAATGATTTATTTGAAATTTTTGGTACCATTGTTAATTGACATTTGTTGTTCAGATTTTGTGTGTTATTTTTGGATAATTTAGTTGTTGAAGAGTGACCGTTTTAGCTTTGACAATGACATCAAAAGAGAGTAATCAATAATGTCCAGTTTTGTTAGTTCCTTAAACATTTGTTATTAGTGGTTGGAAACAAGTTTAAAAGTTTTGAAGGGGGTGCTATTTTGTTGTTTTTTTGAATTTATTGAAGTGATTAATTTGTTGGGTTTGGTTTTATTCCACCTGAGATTTCGTGAGCTCATTTATTTTCTTTTGTAACCGATTTAATCTCGTTGGATGAAAAAAAAAAAAGAAACTAAACCGCTAAAAGCTTTCCTTCAAAGAAATAAGTTTGATCTGTGGCTAATTTTTGTTTTGTGCATATTTGTTCTACAAGAATGGAATTTGATAGAACTTCTTGTCATAATTGTGAAATTTGGAAAATTATTTTTATTTCCATTTAAAACCGCTTTTCATTCAATTAGGAAGAGAAGATGACATGTGAAGGTTTCCCTTTACAAAAGCTAGTTTGACATCCTGTGGGTTTATTTTTTACGTTGTGTCATAATGGAATTGAATTGAATTACTTTTCATTATCGTATCATTTCTATTTCTTCATTTTCTTTAAGTGTTTTAATTGTTTTCCGCTTGTAATTAGTGGCTTTTTTTTACGAAAATTAGTTTCTTGCCAAGCTTTTCCAATCGAGAAGATTTGTATGAAAAAACAGTGAGAATGAGAATGAGCTCCCCCTATTTGTGTAAATGAGAGGAGAGATAAAGTTTTTATGATTCCACGAGGAAATAACATTTCCTTACTCACTGATCTGATTTTCACTTTCTAAGAAAAGAATTGAACATATAGCGGAGGATGCGAAAACATAAATCAAAATGAGTTAAAATTACATGAATTTAACTGTCTCATTCTCATTGTCACTCTTTTAAACAAATCAAACCTATACGAAGAAATGCAGACAAAAAGTTTTGATCTTTGACCTAAACTGTCATTAAGAATCTTTCACTGTGACTCCTGTATGAAAGTGGTCTTCGTGTGTTTGTATTGAGAGATAATGTGAGAGAAGGTAGATAGGAAAAAAAGTGGGAACAAAGTAATCTAATTCTCTAGCTTCCAAATGATGAAAGCTGTAAGCCCAATTGCCTCTGGGCCAAGTTCCAAAATTATGGAATTGCAAGGCCTCGCTCGTAGATTAATCAATCAATCACCCTCAATTTGTGTGGAGTTTTTTTTTTGTTTTTTTGATAGATTGTGTGGTGGAGTTGCATAATGCTAATTTTCAAATGTGAAACCTACCCACCTGTGCTATTGTTTTTTGTTCAAATTGATCATGAGTCCAATTGCTTAACCACTTACTCTAACAGGCTCTGGTATGCTATTGCTAAGGGAACATATATTTTGGGATTGTTATATGGCCTTGGCCTTGTCTTATTTGGTTCTATATATTTTTTTGTTACTATGATTCAACTTGCATTACATCACTCTCATTTTCATTTTTTTACCTTTCTTTTTGCGGCCAAAAATAAACTTGAACCAAGTTTTATTGAAAAGTTTATAATGTGATTTGTTTCTTTTTCTGTTAATATGAACTAAATACAATAGGGAGTTTGTTTTCTTTTTCATTTTTTCCCATTCTCACCTGATCAATTTCACAAAACACTGTTTATAAATTATAACCCAATTAAAAAAACGGTGAAAAAAAGAAATCTTGGAAAAAAATTGTTCAAAATTTAACCCAAATAAAAAAAGTTTGGATGAAGAACCAAATATTTGTAATAAAGGATTTAACCACCAGGTCAAATAATCGTTTAGTAGCTGAGTTTAAGGTTTAAACAAAAGACAACACAACCAATGAACAAGACAAGAAGACGCTCTAAAACAACACAGACAAGAAGACCAAGCAACCAGACAAAATGATCAACTTAACCACACCCAAAAATTGTCTATATTGTAAAAACTAAACGTTGCACTGCATGGTTCTTGCTCTGTAGTAACCAACCACTTCCATAGATTCTGAATACTATACAATGCCAATGCACATTTTACAGAGGGATTACTGAGAAGGATCCGTTGACTCTGTCTTTGTCTCTTCTTCCTCGCCTCTTACCCATCACTTTTATTCCCTCCCCTTCCATTTCAATTTGATTCATATTTTATGCCATAAAAAAATGCAACAACTATTCGTAGGCTCATCTCAATTCTTATTATACACCGAACCGCGTTTCTGGACTCCTCTCTCTCCTTGTCATTGAACCTACCTGTCCCAGTTACTCAATTTTCCATTTCTTGCAACTTCCTGGTCTCCACTCTGTTGGCTGTTCCTCATTTCTCGCTGCCATGGGATAGGAGACGAAGAAAATCACAGACGAGTACGAGGTTTCTGAGGTTCTAGGCAGGGGTGGGTTCTCTGTCGTGAGGAAGGGGGTGAGGAGATCACCTGCAGACAAAACCACAGTGGCCATCAAGACCCTGAAGAGGGCTGGCCCTCCAACCAACCACCCCGGGATTTCTAGGCACCCCAAAAGCATTGCTTCCATGGGCTTCCCAACATGGAAGCAGGTCTCCATATCAGACGCCTTGCTGACAAACGAGATTCTGGTCATGAGGAGGATAGCAGAGAATATCTCGCCCCACCCGAACATCTTTGACCTTTATGACGTGTACCAGGATCAGGGTGGGTTTCACCTCGTCCTCGAGCTCTACTCCGGGGGAGAACTGTGGAGGCTGAAGCTGCAGCTGTGGTGCAGCAGATTGCCAAAGGCCTGGCAGCACTCCACAAGGTTAATATTGTCCACAGGGACTTGAAGCCTGAGAATTGCCTCTTCCTGAATGAAGACAAGGACTCTCCTCTGAAGATCATGGATTTCGGGCTCAGTTCGGTGGAGGAGTTCACTGACCCTGTAGTTGGATTGTTTGGTTCCATAGATTATGTCTCACCAGAAGCTCTGTCTCAAGGCAAAATAACTCCCAAGAGTGATATGTGGTCCTTGGGAGTAATCTTGTATATTTTGCTATCTGGGTATGCTGCAAACTTCCATCTTTTTGCATAAAACTATGTTTCTATCATAAATAGGTTCAAGGAAAGAAAAGTATAATGAAAACAATTTTCATGCAGTTTGATGCCATGCACTATTTAGGCTTAATTCTTTAAAAGGATACAAGACTTGGAGTCCATTACTCCACTGCACATACTGTTCTATGATATGAATATGTAACATTCTAAGACAACGTTTATGATATTCTAACTGGCTGCTTCAAAATTTCAGGTATCCACCATTCATTGCTCAATCAAATCGACAAAAGCAGCAGATTATCATGGCTGTATGTTGATTCTGGTCACACTTCTAAACTATGCATATATACTATGGCATGCAATTTTCATATTTACATACAGTTTGCACAAGTAAAAGAACACATACTTGAGTGCAGGGAGAGTTCAGTTTTTATGAGAAGACCTGGAAAAACATTTCTCCACCCGCAAAACAGTTGATATCTGATCTTCTCAGTGTTGATCCTTCAAGGAGACCAAGTGCTGAAGAGGTATGCTATGCTCACTTCATTGATCCTGCTTGAACAAAAAAGTAGATATGATATGACAGGTCAAAGCAGAAAAGTGTATTTAGTTTCTGCTGTATTTACTGCACAAGATATACAAAAATTTCTTTGATTCCTTCTGATGATTTTCTGAATTCTCAAGTCATTTCCAGGGACTGGCTATGCTTGTCTTAGATCAGTACTTGGAATGCATGACAAACAAATATTAAAAACAACACTGCTATGCTCCTTATATAACTGTTAACTGTACTGCTTTCAGGACTTTGATTTCTGTACTAGCAAACAGGCATTGGATTATAACTCTTTTGCATGTGCCTACTGAAATCTAGAGAGAGAACCACAGCAAACTAAAATTTCTACTATAAACAGGTTCTCAATCATCCATGGGTCATAGGAGAATCAGCCAAAGAGGAGCAAATGGATGCTGAGATTGTTTCCAGACTGCAGAGTTTTAATGCTCGCCGCAAATTTCGTGCTGCAGCAATTGCTAGTGTCTGGAGTTCCACGGTTTTCTTGAGAACAAAGAAGCTCAAAAACCTGCTAGGATCCCATGACCTAAAGCAGGAGGAAATTGAGAATCTCAGGGTACACTTCAAGAAAATGTGAGTAAACAGCTAAACCGTGACTCATCTTTTATTCAGTCATAGAATTCATGTGAGCTCAGACAGTAATACATGGATTGCATAAATGATACATAACAGTGAAATGTTGAAGAGCTTAATATAACAAAACCTAAATACCTGCTTTCCACTAAAGCTTGCACGCATGAGTTAGTTCCAAGCACTCTGATTCCGTTTCAAAATCTAATTGAAACAAACAAATTTGATGAACCGCAGATGTGCTAACGGTGACAATGCCACTCTATCAGAATTTGAGGAAGTGCTGAAAGCAATGAATATGTCTTCCCTAATCCCTCTAGCACCACGGATCTTTGACCTATTTGACAACAATCGAGATGGAACAGTTGACATGAGAGAGATACTCTGTGGGTTTTCCAGCCTCAAGAATTCCCAGGGAGATGATGCTCTCCGTCTGTGTTTCCAGGTTCACTCTACTCTCTGTCTTTCAATCAACACAAAGCACACACTGACAGACTAATCCAACACATCAGTGACTGCATTCTCACAATGAAAATATTTTGGGGAGGAGCAGTAAGTGTTGTTCAATTCACAATCTAATTGGTGTACCAAGGGATTTTAGAAAGTGTTTTGTGAGATCAAATAATCACAACAGGAGAAAAAAAACTTACCCTACAAATACGCAATTATGAAAAATATCTTTTCTCAACTCCTGCCGTTTAGCAATCAGAATAAATAGCAAGCAAACGCCCTATAACTTTTGTGCAAGTAGAGAATATAGAGCAACTCTTGCAAGAAAGAGTATACCTTGAATGAACACATTGAGCTGCAGCAGTAATCCCTCTTGTTTGTTCGGCCAACAGATGTACGACACAGATCGATCTGGATGCATAACCAAGGAAGAAGTAGCATCAATGCTCAGAGTAATGCCACCGTTCTTCTCTATCATTGTAGCTTTCCTTTTCAATTTCTTTCAGTATAGGATAAATTTTTTATTTTATGCCGCAGGCTTTGCCTGATGAGTGCCTTCCACTTGATATTACGGAACCTGGGAAGTTGGATGAGATATTTGACCGGATGGATGCCAACAGTGATGGAAAAGTCACTTTTGATGAGTTCAAAGCTGCCATGCAGAGAGACAGCTCCCTCCAAGATGCAGTCCTCTCCTCCCTTCGCCCACTTTAGTTTTCCCAATTTCCACATTTGCAACCACTTTTAACTAAAGACTGCCTTTTCCAAATATCATGTTACAAGCATGAAAAGATACTATATTCTACTTTTTGTTATCAAAAGGAACTCTAAACAATAGAAAGTTAAGAGTTAGGAGAGACAACTCGAGCAGGTTAAGAAATCAGCTAATCCAAACATTGAGTCCATTGCATGAATCTTCTTTATTTCAATAGTTTTGTTCCCCGAAGAAACAAACCTTTAACCTTGAATTCCAGTATACAATAGGACTCAAGTATGTAAATTTCTCTTAACTTGATTTCTGAATATAAAAACCTTGGGTTGATGTGAAAACAAACGTCTCTGCAAACCTCAAGGCACTCCTACACAAAGTTTATCACAAGAGGATTTGTCACGAACCACATGTTTTCATCATATAATTATTAATCTATAATAAGATTAAAGGGTATGGCATACTATAATTGAACAAGGTACACTTACAAGATAAGTACGATGTATTAGACTTAGAAATTCAGGTTTACCCGTTTGCATATGGCATGTCTCAAAGAGTCAAATTCAAGGAAAAAAAATTAAATTACAAGCAAAGAATGAAGGATTGACCGAATTGATGCAATACTCACACAATACTTGTATCTATCTAACATGAGAATGATATTCATCCGTTTCAGGTAAATGGCATGCCCTAATCATACTTGTTGTTTGGCCAAGTTAACCTTCAAGTCCACAGGTAGCAACCCAACTCTCTGGAGAGTTCTTAATCAATGTCTGAGTACCGCTTGGCTGAGGTCATACAACTTTGGGATCCTAGCCAAAAAATTGTGTCCAACATACGAATACAGTGCAAGTCAAACAGAATAATTGCAAGAAGTACAAACCATAAACAATACAGAATAAGAGGCAGACCGCACCTAATTGTGAAAAACGGGTGAATTTGGTACTACAGAAACGGACATGAACAATACACCACCACACATAGACTAACAGGTGAAAAGGTAACAACAGAAAAACCTCAATTAACTTACTCCTAAAGCCAAACAGAGTAACTGTAAATTCATCAATCAAATAATTCCATTGATCATATCCAGCAAATCATGCTAATAAGATGAAAGCAAACTATAATCACCAATCAGATTCCATATGACACAAATATAATGTTTTCTGAGTAAAATATTGGAAAAGTAAAAACAACTATATAACATCATGTCCATCAATACCTTTTGAGTCGTCACTGCCTCTGTCGTCCGTACTATCATTACAATCATCAACAATTTCAACTTTATGACTCACATTAGTCCTCTCACTAGGGATCGCTACATCCATCCAGCTCAGGTCCTCCCCCTCCATGGTGCCAGGGTCCTCCACCCAATCTCCCATGTTGGCATCCATGGCTTCCAAGCATATAGGATCGAGTGTCCCTCCAGTACTCCTAGCTGAACTTGCTTCAGATTTCCTGTTTCCATAAGAAAAATGCCTTCAGTTCTTGGCATAAGCATGTGCTGCTCATCATATTTATGAATCTAAAAGGTAAGCTGTTTGGCCAGTATACCTATTCCAGAAATGTTGTTTTGTTTGAGCAATGTCGTGTAAAACCACTCTAGATATTGGTAATTACGAAAGTGCTTCATAATGAAACAGAAGCTTTGATTAGAAACTCCTGATTTTGAGGTTATAAAAAAAAAGTTCCAACTTTCAGCTTCTTAGAAGATGAAGCTGGAACTTATAAAATAACTGACTTCAGCTCTTCTGGTCTGAGAAGCTACTGATTTTGAGGTAATAAGAAAAACAAGTTTCAAATATCAGCTCCTTAGAAGATGAAGCTGGAAATTTTAAAACAAATGACTTCAGCTCTTCTGGTCTGAGAAGCTACCCCAAGAGCTAAGCAAGCACAATAGCTTTAAGATTAGGAACATAATATGTTGAAGGACTAAAAAAGTATACTTGGGCATAAGAGAAGAAGAAGAGTGTCAATATCAAAAGTTTCAAACATAAGAATAACAACTAAACCAATTCTTAAATACTATCCGGATTGACTACAAGAATCCTTTGGAAAACCCTTTGGGTTCTACTCACAGTCCCACGTTCTCCTACTCCACTCTGTCCTATCTACAAATGTCATCTCCTGGCCTCCATTAAGTCAATGCATTAAAATAAATAACAAAAAGTAAAAACACTGACTTGAGTGAATGGAAAATTTAGTTAGCAACATTTAATCGTAACAAGTTACGAAGAATAACTCAAATAAATAAACCCTGCAAAGATGATTTATATATGGAGGGATAGGTGATTAACTGTTACCTATCTTTAAGGCGTAAGTTATAGTGAGTAAATATGAGGTCATTCATCCTCTGGTTCTCCAACCTATTCCTCTTTTTTGTATGCGTTCGTTTAAACATGTTGCAATTTCTCTCACACCGGGTGATGCTGCAAGTCTGACTTAATATCCTGACAGCTAATCGTTGCAGATCTGGATAATCAGCTGCATATAGTGACCACCAAGTAGCTGCAAAGCACAAAAAACACATTTTATATGCAGTGACTTGACAACCAAACACTTACACTAGGAACACCAGACAAATTGAAAGCTAACCTGGGGCCAATGAATCGCGTCCGCGTAATGCCACAGGCCGACCAAAATCCCCGACAGCTTCCTCATAAGAGTTTATGTGGCTTGTAATCATAACCTGAGCACTTAAGTTGGGCCCTAGAGTCTCAATACAATCAAGGAAGCCTTTGTGGATGACTTTGTTAGTGCAGAAACTCGGGTTATAAAACATGGATGGGTTTAGATAGTATGCAGCTGCATGAAGTGGGCTATGTAGTGCCTCTAGCCAAATGTGATTGATAACCTTCAAATATGGTAAATAGTCGGACACTTTACTGTTAAATGCTACACTGATACTCTTCTTTGCTTTTTCCATTGCATCATACAAATACCCAGCAGATGGTCTCTCTTCAGCCTCTAAAAGGTGAAGAACAGTAAGCAAAGGTCTTGTGGCCTTCAAAATCTGGTCACATTTAGACCAAAAAGGTGGGTCCATAATCATTTCTGCCACCTCAAGTCCAGCCCTTTGCTTGGAGAAAATTGACTGTACCCAAGAGGAGCAGGTAAACATTTGATGGAGAGGGTCCTTCAGTGATAAAATGCTTTGCAGAGTAAGGAAGATGGAGGTGAACTTAGAAGTAGTGAGCTGGACAACATCTCTTCCACCTGTTTTCTTCCTCATTAAATTGAGGACCCAAGCATTGTTATATATGAACCGAGTTAATCGCTTAGCCTTTGCCAAAATTTCTTTTACCTCGTCCATTTTCCCAATTTCAACTAGCATTAGATCAATACAGTGTGCTCCACAGACATTGCAGAAGAAAGTTTTGTATCTGTCTGCCAAGAGTTTGGCTGCAGCTCTACAACTGGGGGAAGTATCTGTAATAAAATTCACAATATTCTTGGGCCCAACTTCTTGAACAACAGAATCAAATAAATTCAGGAGTGCCTCGGGAGATCCCGTGATACCTGATGCATCAGCACATCTAAGGAACATTGTGCCCTTGGGACAATAAACAAAAAAGTTAATAACTGTACAATCAGTCCCATCGGTCCACCTATCAACCATGACTGAACACCCAGTCACCTCCCATGACTTTCTCAGTTCTGTTCAACAATCTACCACGTAAGGAATGATATGAAGGCATTTTATAACCAGGACCGACTTCAGCAATTGCATCAGCCATCTGTTGAAAATAATGAGATTTTGCAGCAGTGAATGGTATACCAGCTTCATACATAAATCTTGCGACAGCCATATCAGCATGATCCATGTTCTCCTGTGAAGCAAAACTCTCATGTATAGGTTGAGAAGCAATATGCGTGGCAGCTGGAAAATATTGCCTTTTTTGTTTCTTCTTTTGATTGGATGCTTCTTCCACAGCCTCTTTTCCCTTTCTTCTTTTAGTTCCTCGTATTGAAGCTGTCCTCTGAATCTGTGGTACATCTTCCTCATCAACTGCATCCCTTCCTTGAAAGTAAGATACCGTGGTGTTTTTGTTACTCTTTGACCCTCTCTGCCTTTTTAGCTTGTTTAAAACTTTAAAGCCCCAAGTGCTGTTGAATCTGCATTTTAACGTCTTCAGGTACTTCCTCGCATGCAGCGACATTCCCCCTTTCCCCAGCTAAATGTTGTTTTAGTCTGGAAATTCCACCCCCAAGCATGACTTTATGACAGTACTTGCATTTAATCTTTTGTCGACCCCCGTTTACCATAATTCCATGGGCCCAACCAGGATCAGTAGCACGAGGAGGCGCCAAACCCTATGGGAAACAAAGGTGAGCATTGAAATAAAATGTTCGCCAAAAAAATTCATCCCGAGGAAATTAAACTGATAGGTGTTTGTGGCTCAACAAATCATTATGATACGCAATCTGAAGGAAAAACAGTTTGAGACATGTATGATATATGTTGCTCACTTGATTATCCTTGTGTTGCATAGCTGGGAAAGAGTCAAAAAGCTCCCGAGTCTCCACCATGAGATGTACAATATCTGGTATTCACAGAAACACATTAAGGCTCTGTTTGGATAAAAAAAAATAGCTGAGAATGAGAATGCGAATGACTGATCTTTTGTGTGTAAATGAGGGTTGTTGCAAAGTTTTTATGATCTCTAAGAGAGAATCACATTCCCTTACTCATGGTAATCCCATTCCCATTTTGCAAAATGAGAATCAAATTTTGTCTACGAGATGGTGTAGAAATGGGAATCAAAGTGTGCCAAAATTACAAGCAAATTTGGCGATTCTCATTCCCACAGACTGAAACAAATGGCACCTAAAATCATAAAATAGAGTAAAGATGCGTGTGGGCATGTGTGAGTGAATTGAACAATCGCAGAGAGCTTTACAATCCAATCATACTTCTATAAACACATCTTAACAATTCTAGCTTCTAAGCACCATTAATAACTCCGACCACCTTTACTTTGCAACCCTTTAATCTGAAGTTTTGTAATGCTAATATCTCCCGTTACTTCCCTTAATGAAGATTTTACAACTCGACACATTTCAACATATAAGATACAAACTTTACATCCACACTAAAGAGATAACCCAAGATTGATTTATATCTGCACCACCATTATTTGTTTCCTGAGGAAGTCATTGCTCAGAAAATATTTAGGAAATAAATGTCTTTCGTTCATCTAAATTTTCTCATAATCCCCATATTTAAAGCAGAAGCCATCAGACAGATAAACATTGAACTATCTTCTTCTCCTTTTGAGTGTACCAAACAAAGCTAAACACAGCTCCAAAATGCATTACATAAATGGTGGGTGCGTGAGAAATTCAACATAAACCCCATAACATCTTTCTTTTCATTTCCTACAAAATTGGTAACTTCCCTGAAGTAACAGAAAATTCACTACATTTTCTCAGCAACCAAACAAGGCCAGAAAAAAAAAACAAAAAAAAAACAAGTAACATCTGCCTCTTCCCTTCTAAGGAAAACAAAAAAAGCAACTTTTTCTACAGTAAATTCACTACATTTTCTCAGCAGCCAAACAAAAGCAATCAAAACAGACTAATAAGCTCCACACACTTCAGATCAAATTCAGTGAACACCAGAGCTGGAATAAGAAATGCATACTCGTTGGGCGAGAAATTTCGGTGCAACAATCCGGCTCCGAAATACCGGATCCGCAACCGAAACTCAGGCTGTGGGCATTGGGACGGCCGCAGCAGCCGAATCGAGCGGATCGGAGAAAGGCGTATCGGAATCGGGACCCGAGTTGTAAATTACCCTTTGTTTAAAGCGATCAGCGAAATGTCGTAAACGGATATGAGAATTGCGTGTCGGCAACCGTTTCGGGTTGCGACTTGTGCGAATTCGAAGTATCCGAGTTTTAGGGAAAGTATTCTCCTTGGGGTAAAATGTTATTGTGTATTTTGTTGGGTCAAAATTATGAGATTGTAATTTCATAATATAATATTTTTTTCGAAAGATTATCCGTAAAGAGTATATATTTTAGAAGTTTGGGTTTGCAATGATAATTAAAGATTTTAGAGTTTCTAAAATTTGATTGAACGCAAAACTTTGATATTATATTAAAAGATCAAACTCAAGTAAGAAATAAAAACTAAAACTAATAAATAAGCGATTGAATATAGTATTGAGTTCTAACACTTTACCTCAAGTATATTTTTTGTGTGACAAATCACTCATATTAATTACTCCTTGTGAGAGTATTTACCTTATTTTTATACAAACTTATTTTCTTTAATCCTATTACTTTTCTATGCAATAATATTAGTTCTCAAGTTCATTGTAGTGTTATTCATTTTAACTACTCCCTCCGTCCCAAAATAAGTGTCCCATTTGGTTATTTGGAGAAATTAAGGATTCTCATTTTTGTTCTTTACTTTCCACCATTTGCTACAATGCCTCCAATTTAACTCACATAATGAAGGGATACAATTGGTAATACATGGTAAATTTATTACCTAAAATAGAAATGGGACACTTATTTT